>CAXDID010001197.1:0-170681 GCA_963988835.1 Hexamita inflata
ATTCAAACGTCCAATTAAGCCATGTTATTCAGCCAGTGCTGTTTGAAAAAATCTCTTTCCAAATACAGACCGCCTCCTAGTTCCATAGGGGCTATACAGGCGCGGCTGGTCGAGCGGGCACCGAAATAGAAATAATTAGCTAGCTAAATCACTCGTCGGTCTGGTAGAGGAGCAAGGCTCTTGAACTTTGCCAATTCCGCGGACAAAGAATAGATGGCGGCGGGTTGTTGCAATCCGCGACATTGTGCTGACGTAACCATATTCGTGTTACGAACTCAAGTCAACGTTTTTCGCCCATGGTTGTACGCGTTGAAATATTTGTGTCTGCGCGAAACCCGCCGTACTCCAGCGCTCGCGTTGGTGAGACCGGTCCCTACTAGCGAGCTGACAGCAAGTTTGAATTGGAGGGCCAAATCCTTTGCGCGTAGATTTCGAGGTGTCGGAAAGTGCAGCGGGCTTCGTTCGCAAATAGAGACGCGCGTGCCTGAGCGCCGTCCGGTTACAGAGGTTTCAGCCGGGTTTCGTCTGCTTGGCTGAATAATAGTATAGTGGAGTGGCTACTGTTTCGCGCTAGATCTGCGCTATTTAGAGACTTTGTCTGAAAAAGTTACTCGGCTTAATATTCAAACGTCTAATTAAGCCATGTTATTCAGCCAGTGCTGTTTGAAAAAATCTCTTTCCAAATACAGACCGCCTCCTAGTTCCATAGGGGCTATACAGGCGCGGCTGGTCGAGCGGGCACCGAAATAGAAATAATTAGCTAGCTAAATCACTCGTCGGTCTGGTAGAGGAGCAAGGCTCTTGAACTTTGCCAATTCCGCGGACAAAGAATAGATGGCGGCGGGTTGTTGCAATCCGCGACATTGTGCTGACGTAACCATATTCGTGTTACGAACTCAAGTCAACGTTTTTCGCCCATGGTTGTACGCGTTGAAATATTTGTGTCTGCGCGAAACCCGCCGTACTCCAGCGCTCGCGTTGGTGAGACCGGTCCCTACTAGCGAGCTGACAGCAAGTTTGAATTGGAGGGCCAAATCCTTTGCGCGTAGATTTCGAGGTGTCAGAAAGTGCAGCAGGCTTCGTTCGCAAATAGAGACGCGTGAGCCTGAGCGCCGTCCGGTTACAGAGGTTTCAGCCGGGTTTCGTCTGCTTGGCTGAATAATAGTATAGTGGAGTGGCTACTGTTTCGCGCTAGATCTGCGCTATTTAGAGACTTTGTCTGAAAAAGTTACTCGGCTGAATATTCAAACGTCCAATTAAGCCATGTTATTCAGCCAGTGCTGTTTGAAAAAATCTCTTTCCAAATACAGACCGCCTCCTAGTTCCATAGGGGCTACACAGGCGCGGCTGGTCGAGCGGGCACCGAAATAGAAATAATTAGCTAGCTAAATCACTCGTCGGTCTGGTAGAGGAGCAAGGCTCTTGAACTTTGCCAATTCCGCGGACAAAGAATAGATGGCGGCGGGTTGTTGCAATCCGCGACATTGTGCTGACGTAACCATATTCGTGTTACGAACTCAAGTCAACGTTTTTCGCCCATGGTTGTACGCGTTGAAATATTTGTGTCTGCACGAAACCCGCCGTACTCCAGCGCTCGCGTTGGTGAGACCGGTCCCTACTAGCGAGCTGACAGCAAGTTTGAATTGGAGGGCCAAATCCTTTGCGCGTAGATTTCGAGGTGTCAGAAAGTGCAGCAGGCTTCGTTCGCAAATAGAGACGCGTGAGCCTGAGCGCCGTCCGGTTACAGAGGTTTCAGCCGGGTTTCGTCTGCTTGGCTGAATAATAGTATAGTGGAGTGGCTACTGTTTCGCGCTAGATCTGCGCTATTTAGAGACTTTGTCTGAAAAAGTTATTCGGCTGAATATTCAAACGTCCAATTAAGCCATGTTATTCAGCCAGTGCTGTTTGAAAAAATCTCTTTCCAAATACAGACCGCCTCCTAGTTCCATAGGGGCTACACAGGCGCGGCTGGTCGAGCTGGCACCGAAATAGAAATAATTAGCTAGCTAAATCACTCGTCGGTCTGGTAGAGGAGCAAGGCTCTTGAACTTTGCCAATTCCGCGGACAAAGAATAGATGGCGGCGGGTTGTTGCAATCCGCGACATTGTGCTGACGTAACCATATTCGTGTTACGAACTCAAGTCAAAGTTTTTCGCCCATGGTTGTACGCGTTGAAATATTTATGTCTGCGCGAAACCCGCCGTACTCCAGCGCTCGCGTTGGTGAGACCGGTCCCTACTAGCGAGCTGACAGCAAGTTTGAATTGGAGGGCCAAATCCTTTGCGCGTAGATTTCGAGGTGTCGGAAAGTGCAGCGGGCTTCGTTCGCAAATAGAGACGCGCGTGCCTGAGCGCCGTCCGGTTACAGAGGTTTCAGCCGGGTTTCGTCTGCTTGGCTGAATAATAGTATAGTGGAGTGGCTACTGTTTCGCGCTAGATCTGCGCTATTTAGAGACTTTGTCCGAAAAAGTTACTCGGCTTAATATTCAAACGTCTAATTAAGCCATGTTATTAAGCCAGTGCTGTTTGAAAAAATCTCTTTCCAAATACAGACCGCCTCCTAGTTCCATAGGGGCTACACAGGCGCGGCTGGTCGAGCGGGCACCGAAATAGAAATAATTAGCTAGCTAAATCACTCGTCGGTCTGGTAGAGGAGCAAGGCTCTTGAACTTTGCCAATTCCGCGGACAAAGAATAGATGGCGGCGGGTTGTTGCAATCCGCGACATTGTGCTGACGTAACCATATTCGTGTTACGAACTCAAGTCAAAGTTTTTCGCCCATGGTTGTACGCGTTGAAATATTTATGTCTGCGCGAAACCCGCCGTACTCCAGCGCTCGCGTTGGTGAGACCGGTCCCTACTAGCGAGCTGACAGCAAGTTTGAATTGGAGGGCCAAATCCTTTGCGCGTAGATTTCGAGGTGTTGGAAAGTGCAGCGGGCTTCGTTCGCAAATAGAGACGCGCGTGCCTGAGCGCCGTCCGGTTACAGAGGTTTCAGCCGGGTTTTGTCTGCTTGGCTGAATAATAGTATAGTGGAGTGGCTACTGTTTCGCGCTAGATCTGCGCTATTTAGAGACTTTGTCCGAAAAAGTTACTCGGCTTAATATTCAAACGTCTAATTAAGCCATGTTATTAAGCCAGTGCAGTTTGAAAAAATCTCTTTCCAAATACAGAGCGCCTCCTAGTTCCATAGGGGCTACACAGGCGCGGCTGGTCGAGCTGGCACCGAAATAGAAATAATTAGCTTGCTAAATATAGTTAATTAGGTAGCCAAATATATACCACCGAATTATAAATATACACAGAATTTCAAAAATAGGTAGAAACTTGTGCCTAGACTATTTCGACATATTTAAGTCTGAAAGACCAGCTATTCTGCGCAATTCTAGCTACGCTGGATGGTATATCCTGCATGACTCCATTTTGTCAGGATCAATTCGTCAATGCCCAAAAATTCTCAAATGCAACATCGAAAATTCGATGCATATAGTTTGCCTTCTTGCCAAATTGTTGTTTAAGTTCAATTAGTACGTGATTCAGATTCAGCCAGCCAACGATATCGCCTCCTACAAGCGTTTTGCAAATCAGATCATGAACGACAAGGAAAGAAAGTATTCTTAGGATTTAGTTGAGAAAGCCCAGCAATCCAACATCGGCGACATGAAAAGACTCAAGGACGTAGAAGTTCAATACGATGTCACCGTGTTTTAAACCGCTGGCTAGTTCTGGAACTTCCAATATGACGAGTTCTTCAAGCCAACTATGTACAGATACCAGCTTCAAACTGACCAGAAGTTCCTCCAGATGAGAGTTGAAATCCTCATCGCAGCCGCATAATTCTTCCTGTTCAAAGCAGGTGAACCTGAGGCAGCCACCATTGCGATGCTCACCGCCCACCAGTTCCTGAACAAAATGGAGAACGAGGTCTTGAACGCAGCCGGTGCTGCGATGAGCGCAAAACAATTCGCTGGAGTTCTGGACAAGAAATATCCTTACGACTTCACTGAGTTCGTGATCGAGATAAAGAAGAACAAGTAGTGCGTCGACGCATTCAAGTCTATCATCGCGGTCACGAAGGATTCTAGGACCAAGGAGTTGAAGGAGTTAAGTAAGTGAGGGTATTATATAAAATTATTTCGCATCTCACTGATTTTACATTAACTTTGACAAAACTGGAAGCATCTGGTTTATGAAGGCCTCCTCGTTCTCCACTATCTCCATAACCGCTATATTCTTCAAATTACTGATGTGGATCTCAACCGGAACAACTGGCTCCAAATCTTTGTGTCTGGACTTGATCAGTTACTTTCGGTACTTCAGCACTTCCATTACCTGGAATCTGAGTTTTTGGTCTTGCTCTATCAGCTTTTTGGTGAAATGGAACTTAAGCCGAAGCTGATTGGCATCCAAGTGTCTGAAATTCGGGAGTTAACTTATCTACACCCACTAATTCCCCATATTAAAAACAGAATTAAACAGATGATAAACTTCCTTAGAGTCCCACTCATATCTTTGTTTCTCTTTTCCGGCTTTTTTAACAATTTGATAATGCATTGATTAAATTTATTTTATAGATCTATCTTTAAAGTGTTGTTGTATTTTATCCCATTCAATATTTCCATTATTAAGCTTAGTAAGCTCAATTAGTTACTATTTATGATGATCGGACCAATATTTGTATTCTCTTGTGATTCTTTTCATATTATAGTAATTTGAAGTGGTTATGCTATGATTATTTGACTATTATAAGTTTTTAATCGATAAAATGCAATGTAATTTAAATAAATTTAAATCAAATTATTGAAAGATTAAGGATTCAGTAATGTCTAGCAAAATCTATTATATTCCTTCTTTTGTAATATAAATTATCGATCTTAACTATATTAGGTACTAACCAAGTAAATTGGTACTTATAATAATTTTGAAGTATAAAAAGATCTAAGGACTAAATACAATATAACGATATAATTTTAATAATTGGAAATGAAGTATGTTAAGGGTTTTTACAAGGTTAAGGGTATTTTGAATTAAGATGCTTTCTATATTTAATTAATAATATATCTGTTACATTGTTTCTATTTTTAATAAAATTTAAATACATTTTTAATATAATTTTAATAATTATTGATAAACAAAATTATTTAAGTGCAAGTGTCTTAAATTATTAAGGTATCTTAACATATTTTCAGAAAGAGTTTAGATTATAGTAGATTTCATATATATTCATTATAGTATAGTAGATTTCAAATTTGTGTGATGCCATCTCACAATTTTAATTGTCGTAATTCAATTAATTGAAGATTTAATCATTCATTTGTAATCTGCGAACAGTATTAGAATATTGTCAATTTTCTTATTATATATTTTAACTAATTTTATATTAACTAATAAATATTCGTAATCTGCGAACCAATGTTGTGTATTTTAATCCAGACGTCCATTTTCGGCCACAATCAGCGCCATTTCAACAACATCTTCCGAGTGATGAATTAATTCTGCGTTTCCGCTCAAATATTCGTGTTTTCTCCGTTTATTCTCCCCTCGCAGTCAAATCTGTCATTCACCCAGTATCAAATCTATTCAGTATTGACCTTAAAACGGACCTTAAACGGGATTCGCCCAAACAATGCGAACGAATACGTTTTTGCTTACGTCACCGGGCACAGCGCGAAGAACGGGCTCAAGTTCATGTACAAAGAATATTTTAACTTGAACTTCTTCTTTTAACTTTTTTAAAACAATTAAATGGTTTTAATCGTTGATTCGTGTTACTCAGAAAGGATTATAAATGGTTATTAAAGTAAATACAATAAACATTTGTACATATCGAGCGCAAAGAAGAACGAAGAGAGTTACGCAGCACAGATGGACGAGTTCGGAATATATTAAAGTACATGGCTGGTTCAAGAGCTAATGGCTTTGAAGGGGAACGTCACCGAATTCGTTGGTAAATGGAGCGGATAGATCGCGGTTAGAGGAAATGTGGAAATAGCGAGATAATTCTTTAGTGAATGAGCTTTAAAGGTGATTTCTTGGTTATATTAATGTTTGTCAGATGTTATCATAATAATTAAATGTAGGACCTAGGAAGTGAAATCAAGGTTTAAAATTATTGTGTATAGAATATAGTTTAAGGTGAAATGAATATATTAAAAGATATTTTAACTTAAAATTCCCTTTTGAACTTTTTTAAAACAATTAAATGGTTTTAATTGTTGATTCGTGTTACTCAGAAAGGATTATAAACGGTTATTAAAGTAAATACAATAAACATTTGTACATATCGAGCGCGAAGAAGAACGAAGAGAGTTACGCAGCACAGATGGACGAGTTCGGAATATATTAAAGTACATGGCTGGTTCAAGAGCTAATTGCTTTGAAGGGGAACATCACCGAATTCGCTGGTAAATGGAGCGGATAGATCGCGGTTAGAGGAAATGTGGAAATAGCGAGATAATTCTTTAGTGAATGAGCTTTAAAGGTGATTTCTTGGTTATATTAATGTTTGTCAGATGTTATCATAATAATTAAATGTAGGACCTAGGAAGTGAAATCAAGGTTTAAAATTATTGTGTATAGAATATAGTTTAAGGTGAAATGAATATATTAAAAGATATTTTAACTTAAAATTCCCTTTTGAACTTTTTTAAAACAATTAAATGGTTTTAATTGTTGATTCGTGTTACTCAGAAAGGATTATAAACGGTTATTAAAGTAAATACAATAAACATTTGTACATATCGAGCGCGAAGAAGAACGAAGAGAGTTACGCAGCACAGATGGACGAGTTCGGAATATATTAAAGTACATGGCTGGTTCAAGAGCTAATGACTTTGAAGGGGAACATCACCGAATTCGTTGGTAAATGGAGCGGATAGATCGCGGTTAGAGGAAATGTGGAAATAGCGAGATAATTCTTTAGTGAATGAGCTTTAAAGGTGATTTCTTGGTTATATTAATGTTTGTCAGATGTTATCATAATAATTAAATGTAGGACCTAGGAAGTGAAATCAAGGTTTAAAATTATTGTGTATAGAATATAGTTTAAGGTGAAATGAATATATTAAAAGATATTTTAACTTAAATTCCCTTTTGAACTTTTAAAACAATTAAATGGTTTTAATTGTTGATTCGTTACTCAGAAAGGATTATAAACGGTTATTAAAGTAAATACAATAAACATTTGTACATATCGAGCGCAGAAGAAGAACGAAGAGAGTTACGCAGCACAGATGGACGAGTTCGGAATATATTAAAGTACATGGCTGGTTCAAGAGCTAATTGCTTTGAAGGGGAACATCACCGAATTCGCTGGTAAATGGAGCGGATAGATCGCGGTTAGAGGAAATGTGGAAATAGCGAGATAATTCTTTAGTGAATGAGCTTTAAAGGTGATTTCTTGGTTATATTAATGTTTGTCAGATGTTATCATAATAATTAAATGTAGGACCTAGGAAGTGAAATCAAGGTTTAAAATTATTGTGTATAGAATATAGTTTAAGGTGAAATGAATATATTAAAAGATATTTTAACTTAAAATTCCCTTTAACTTTTTAAAACAATTAAATGGTTTTAATCGTTGATTCGTGTTACTCAGAAAGGATTATAAATGGTTATTAAAGTAAATACAATAAACATTTGTACATATCGAGCGCAAAGAAGAACGAAGAGAGTTACGCAGCACAGATGGACGAGTTCGGAATATATTAAAGTACATGGCTGGTTCAAGAGCTAATGGCTTTGAAGGGGAACGTCACCGAATTCGTTGGTAAATGGAGCGGATAGATCGCGGTTAGAGGAAATGTGGAAATAGCGAGATAATTCTTTAGTGAATGAGCTTTAAAGGTGATTTCTTGGTTATATTAATGTTTGTCAGATGTTATCATAATAATTAAATGTAGGACCTAGGAAGTGAAATCAAGGTTTAAAATTATTGTGTATAGAATATAGTTTAAGGTGAAATGAATATATTAAAAGATATTTTAACTTAAAATTCCCTTTTGAACTTTTTTAAAACAATTAAATGGTTTTAATTGTTGATTCGTGTTACTCAGAAAGGATTATAAACGGTTATTAAAGTAAATACAATAAACATTTGTACATATCGAGCGCGAAGAAGAACGAAGAGAGTTACGCAGCACAGATGGACGAGTTCGGAATATATTAAAGTACATGGCTGGTTCAAGAGCTAATTGCTTTGAAGGGGAACATCACCGAATTCGCTGGTAAATGGAGCGGATAGATCGCGGTTAGAGGAAATGTGGAAATAGCGAGATAATTCTTTAGTGAATGAGCTTTAAAGGTGATTTCTTGGTTATATTAATGTTTGTCAGATGTTATCATAATAATTAAATGTAGGACCTAGGAAGTGAAATCAAGGTTTAAAATTATTGTGTATAGAATATAGTTTAAGGTGAAATGAATATATTAAAAGATATTTTAACTTAAAATTCCCTTTTGAACTTTTTTAAAACAATTAAATGGTTTTAATTGTTGATTCGTGTTACTCAGAAAGGATTATAAACGGTTATTAAAGTAAATACAATAAACATTTGTACATATCGAGCGCGAAGAAGAACGAAGAGAGTTACGCAGCACAGATGGACGAGTTCGGAATATATTAAAGTACATGGCTGGTTCAAGAGCTAATGACTTTGAAGGGGAACATCACCGAATTCGTTGGTAAATGGAGCGGATAGATCGCGGTTAGAGGAAATGTGGAAATAGCGAGATAATTCTATTCTTAGAACGAATGAGACTTGATTATCTGTTGCCTTACTACTATAGCCTGGAAATAAAGTATATTTATTTTGCCTCATTCAATAGATAATAGATAATTGTTAAGATATAATTGTTAAGATAGAAACTTAGTTGTGTAGTTATTATAATTATTAAAGTATATTAAAATATATACATTAATTCAGTTCAAGCGCGAAGAAGAACATGTGGTGTAGTTGTTCAAGGGCTGCGACTCAACAGTCACCTTTAGTGTTAAAAAGTAAATTAGATACATAATTAGCTACAAGATCAGTAAACAAGTAAACAAATAGTTAATAATAGGTTTGTTATTATTATATTAAGTATTAACGAAATACCACTTCAAATGTGGTTAATTGCTTCAATTATAACTTAAGCTGATTTAGAAACATAACTATTATAAGATACATAAGTATAGCAAACTATATAATCATATGTGATGAGCGTATTTAACAGTATTTCAAAACAAACTTAACAAAAAAGAACAATGCAAATTGGTCAACAATTACGTTTAAGAAATTATTTAAACACACGTTAAAATTTCTCGGGACTATAGGAACTGTAAATAAACAATTTAATTAATATCGCTGAGCAAGTGAATTGTGAGTATCCAATACTAAACAGAACTCAAGTTTATGACCAATTCTACAATTCAGAAGTTGATACAACAAAAATAATGCAAACATATTAAAACCAATATTCGAGTTAGAAGAGCCATACCGAAGAATGTACAATATGCGGTTCATTGTATGAACACATAAAACCAATACAACAAAATTAAAAAGATAATATGTTAATTTACGATGAAATTACAATAATAGACAAAAATCTGAACACATTCACATATCCTTACAATAAACAACAACCAGAATATGATGCTCGTTAAACTATGGGAAGGTTTGCATTTAATATTATGAATTAAGTTGACATTTATATTGACTTAAATATGGATCAATAAGAGCTAGAACTTTCCAAGCTGCTTATTATTGACATAGTTAACATGGTAACAATGAACACTAGTATTCACATTTATACGATTGGATCAAATACTCAAGAAATATTCTATGATAGCTCAGATTACATTTAATTGAACAACTGTTTTAGTAAGTATGCGGTAGAAGATTAATTGAGTTGAGAGGTTTATTTTATGTTATTAATTTTGTTGAAACGAAATAATGTTAAGCTTGTCAGTATTTCCACTTCGCAAATAATTAACAAAATTCTCGAAAACGACTTCAACCATTTAATAGGTAAATTACTATTTTTGTGTTCAATATATATTAAAACATATTATTCGTATTTTAAATCACTTTATTCATTTTTTATAAATGTGTGTACCCTCAAATGTCATTTTATTCACTAATATGCGTTTTATAACACTCTGGACACAAATGATATCCTTTGCACGAACACACATATCTGCTATTACATTATTTGCAGCCGACACATTACGCACTTACTTTTGTATATACATGATAGTGTTTATATGCTTCTATTACTGGTTCTTTAATTGGGCTTACTACTGGTTGGTTACAACCTTCAATTTTTCGTGGTGTAGCTTTAATTTCATATTTTGTTAGATTTATTTTCATTTTATCAATTATGCTTTCAACATAGTCCGTTATTTTAATTTCTTTATATTCTAATTTCATCAAAGAAAACCCATTAACACAACGTAATCTACGATGTATCTAATATTACTTACATAAAATAAATAAACATCCTTGTGGTCCAATGAGTACATCGTCCTGGAAACTTAATATTTTTTGTAAGTTGGTCTACATAATCAACTCCTTTATAATTATTATTGTAGTAACGAACTATTTCAGGTTGTTCTCTGGGAATACCACGAGAACTTACAAATTCTTACATTTAACAGGGTTATATCACAAATTTTGATTTTGTATATATCATGGTTAAAGTTTTCTACTTTTTGCATTACCATTAAAGGACGGTTTATTTTAGCTCAAAACTTCTTCTTCATTAAATATTTTATTTAATTCTTCTAGATCATCTTCGTCATATTATTATGTCATATTCATAGTCAGAATTTTCAGATTCTTCTTCATCAGATTCTATACCGTCTAAATTTGTATCGATTTCTTCTTCAGGTTAATCTAATAACAATTTAATATGACCATAACAGACATTAGAATGAATTTCCTCCCATTCTCTGCAAGACATTCCAACTTCATCAGCTATAAACTAATTGCGTATTTTAGTGTTCTTAGACCAATTATCTTTGACAGATCCTCGCTCTTTACCTGATATCATCATTGTAAATAGTATCATTAAGTATTTATCGAATTCTGATTTAGTTAATCTAGAATGCCCTCCATATTTCTACATTTTTCTTACTTCTGTCAAAGTTTTAATGTTATTGTAGAATTATGGAGTAAATAATTATGTATGGGTTTCATAGATGCTTTCATTCATTGTTGGCATTATTTTTGTTAGGTGCGAAGTGGAAATACTGACAAGCTTAACATTATTTCGTTTCAACAAAATTAATAACATAAAATAAACCTCTCAACTCAATTAATCTTCTACCGCATACTTACTAAAACAGTTGTTCAATTAATTAGAGCTAATATTAGCAAGCTTCAAAACTTCGTAACACTCATCTGTTAATTTTGAAGAATTACTTAACGTTTTTCACAATAATTATGAAAATAACACAAATATTACAATTTCATTCATAATAACTAGAGGAATTGATGGAAATATTCACAATACAAAATTTAACTCAACTAATTTCGTGCTGATTAATCCATATTTTGTAAAACCATTTAAATACATTTAAATACAAAATATTACATGTAAATATATTTATACAATTATTTAACAGTACAAAAGCTTATTATTTAAGTAATAGGAACTGATAAAAATAAATATTAAGAGTTTAAATGCTTCATATATATATTTAAACCAAGAAAGCAACACTTTCTATAGTATAAGACAAGTCAATGATTTCTTCAAACTTTAAATTCATAATGTCCTACTGAATTATTTGGACAAAGCAGTATTTTTATCAAATTTAGTTACAGCTTCGCAAACATTTAATCATGATTTAGCAGTATATTTTGTAAAAGCAATTATCGTTGATGACGAGTATTAAGGATTGGTAGCTATTTCAGCAAGATAAGATGTATCTTGGTAAGAAATTATGACTTTCAATGATGATAGCATTAATTCGAATTGTTTTCCAGTTACTAATAATACCTTACATTCTGATATTTAGTAACAAAAAATATATCTTAACAGAATGTCTAACACAAATTAGCAGGGTTTTAGACCATTTATTTCTCAAATGGACTAGTAATAAAAACAACTGTAGTATGGAGAGGCCATTGCTAATGGGTTAATTCTTAATTCATTTGTAATGCGTAAAGTGAAGGTATCATAAGCATTCATAAATACTTTAATGGTAGATGACGTGTTTAGAAGATAGAAATCTCAAAATCATTATAGTGACCGTGAAGCGCCACTAGTTTTAGATTCTACCACTTTCAACAAAACGTTGAATTACCTTGTATCTAATCATTACCAATCATAGAACGGAAGATTTTATGAAAGTACTAGTTTGTCGATGAATAGATAGGTGCTAGCGGTAATGAGCGACGAATTTTTTGAATAAAACTCGTTCAAACCGCTCTATGAAATTGATATGTAGAGTTCAGAAGTTATGAAATTCGACGACTGTTCGTTTTTCAAGCAGCGTTTTGGTGTAAATTATTGTTTAGACGAGTTAGATTCAGAAATTAATGTTAAAATCCCACTCAGTTTGGTTAATTTCTATTAATAAATTAATGGAACGTTCTATTTAATTCCAAAAAGAAGTATGTACAATTCAAAGTACTTAAAACAGGTTGAATAGTTACCAGTATCTCAATTTTTATCCAATCAAAATATCACGTTGGAAGACGGTATGTTACTTGAGATAACGAGTAATGTAGCATTTTACTTGAAATTGTGCAGGTTAGTGCATTAGTACTTGCGTATTCTACAACCACAAAAGGTGTAATAATGCGCAAATATTCGATACAGTATGATATAGGTTTGCACAAAAACTGCGGGTAATTAACCTGTAGTTTAATTAATTAACTTAAAACAACTAGATCATAAACACTTCTTCCATAATAATGTGTAATTAATGCCGTCAAACCAACTTTATATTCAAGAATCGAACTGTGTTAGTCATTACAATTTTGACAACACTGTAAACATTATCTATAATCCAATATAATAAAACTCTGAAATAGCGTATTCTAAATTTGTTAACAATATTCAGTATTGGTAGTAACACAGACTCGTTGGATCTAATCAAAAAGTATATATTGATATCTTAAAACCACGATCGTTTATTGACATAAATTTCATGTTTAATGATGATTAGCAAACATTATATATTAATTAGTTTGGGATGTTCATCGCATTTCCGAAATAATACTCCGTGTTAAGTCCTAAGTTTATAGTTAGCCAATAAAATATGTTAGAGTCTACTATTTGTTAACCTCAAAAAATGAGTAGAAAACTTCTTCGAATCCTGTTTTAACACGATTTAGTTTAATTATACTATCGTTTAGAAGGTGGAAGATACTGTCTTTAAACCTAAATGCTTAATATCACTGGAAAATAGACCATTCATAATGGCACATTTAAATTGGAATTAACTTAGGTACCTCAAACAGGTATTTATAAGATCGAGGTAATCGAGGGTAATATCAACGACTTTTTGAAAGATAACACGTTGGCCAAATGCTTTAATTTCGTTGATGACCTAAATAAATATTTAGATGATGTAATGTTCAAGCTGTATGATCTTAAATTTTAATATGGTAACGTTGATTACAAATTTGCTGATATTTATTAGTGGAAATAGTGGGTATAGGCTACGCACAGTCCAATAAATATTAAAGTACGACATAATCATTATTTGGTCAATTCTCTTGTAATAATTCTCTTTTTGGCATTATGGCTTATTTCTTTATATAATTAGAACTGAATAAAGATGAAATGATTAAATTGAGCTTTAAATGTTAATAATGTGATTACAGATAAGTGATAATTTGAGTCGAATACTAATTAGAACTATTTAATGTATTAGGTTAACATATCTTGTTATTGTGGCTGAATGATTAAATATTTAATCTTATTTATTTTTCTGGTACACTACGAAGACATTCACAATAAAACTAGTAGTTCAAGTGGTTTAAAAACATGCATATATATTTTTAAAACGCTAATAACATTAAACACAACGTTATTTTACGAATTATGAATTCGCTGTTGTACAAAACTGCACATTCATGTTAGTTACTGAAAGAACGGGCTCAAGTTCACATTTAATTGAACAACGGCTTATGTATGAACAAATTTTAATAAAATGTGGGTCGGTAGGTCAACTCACTTATAAGGGAGTTCCTTCATGCAAAACTCCCTTATAAGCAAGTGACAAATACCATAGTTTAAAACCTTACAAATCATTCAAATTCAACATTTCCACAAGATACATTTTGGATACATTTTTGCTAATAAGGGAGATGAAAATGGTAACTCCCTTATAAGCAAATAAGCAACTCCCTTATAAGCAAGGTTATGTAGTAGAGCTTAGACACATTAAATTCACTACTCATGATATCATCAGTTACATAATCTGTAAGTTGTGAAAGAAAATGCGATACCATGATGTGGTAAGTATATTACACAGTAGCCTATTCTCAGTTATAAAATACAAAAACGGTCACTCATCACAGTACACCACGAATCGGTTTGATAACTCACTAATCTGTTAGTTAATATTTAATAGCGCGCAGTTGCATTGCATCATTTTGTACTTCAAGTTAGTCTCTAAACCGGAGACTTGGCCAGAAAAACGTTGAGATTGCAGCGAGAACTTGGTGCGCACGTGTTTGTGCACGGAGTCGAACTTACAAAGCTGCTGCATTTAGCTATTAAACGCTTGGTTTTGCACCTGCATTTGAAGATATTCGTCGTACATTTGTTCATTTGTCTAAATGCTTTCGATAAATTGTTAATCTGTGATATACTTTTCCAGCCACTGCTCGTTCAAATTGTTTCCAGACCATAACTTTATGGTAATTTGTAATTCGTTGAGATTCGCTACATTCAATTATACGGTATGTTCCGTTATTAAATTAATTGCAAAGTACTTCTCATGGCATCCATCTTATAAATAGCTTGCATGCTCCGATTTGTAAATTAACATGCCGTTATTATAATATATTAAATTACAAAGGCCAAATAGGTTACAAATTAATCTTTTTTCAGTAAGTTATTTCAATTCTGAAATACTTAAAAATTCTAAAACGAATGTTCTGCCACAAAACGTTAAAAATTATGTCTACATTATCTAAGTTTGCTAGTTTACGAATTTCTTTTCCAATTTGTAAATGTTTTATTTGCTGTCGCTCGCATAGACAGATCCATTGAGGCAGAATAAGTGATTTATAAAGTTTTGCGGATAAAATGTGTTCAGCCCAGTTATTTTGCACACAAGTTCCACATTGTAATTCTTGTATTCGTACAAACTATTAAATATTTGCAAGTATATATGCCCGTCATTTATTATTGGCTGGTACAAATAGTGCTGTAAAACAGCCGTTTTCCCCTTGCAGTACTCTTGGCTGCAGAATCCCGGATAGAAGTCGAAATCTATGTTGATTTCTTCCAGCACCTGGTATCGATCAAAAACAACCAGTTTGTTGCGGTTGAATCCAGCGTAAATGTCCAAATTCACATTGATCTTGAACTAAAATGTGATTAGAAATGCTTTAGTTTAAGTTTCCGTTTAAACTGGCATGTTAATGATACTTGATGCATTTAGTCGAGATTAAACGTAATTTTGTAGATTTTGAATCAAAACTGGGTGTTTTTCTATGTATTATTTGTACTGCGCTTCGGCTTGCTGGAGTTCACTTTCTGTTTGCTGAATCACAGTGTAGCCGAAGCTTCTGAGTTTTTGGTCAGTTTTCAGCTCCTTGCTTGGAATCACTTTAAACGTTGAATTGACTGTGTCGATAACTTGGCTTTTGTACGTTCCGCGCTGTACAATGCAGTTTGAAGCGGAAAATATTTGGTACTTTGCATCGAATTCGTCTAATTTCATCATTTGCTGGTTGTACAACGTGTCAACGCTGAAGTCGCTGTTCATTCTGCCAAGGAAATCGCACTCGTGCCCTAAGATGTAGTTTTTATCGCAGAATGAGCAGATAATTCCTTGTTGTTTGCCGATATATTAAAACTGCTCACCATGTAATACGTAAAGCTCCAGTTGTTAGTTAACAGCGAATAGAAATCCTGACTGCGCGAATATTTAGTTCAGCCTTAAGTTGTTCTGGTCGAAATTCGGTACTTTTGTTATCAATTCGATTTTGTTGTTCACGAACTCAAATAACTTGTCAACTACTAATAAAAATAAACGGTTGTTTAACAAATGCGGATGTTATAAGTTTATATTCTATCGCCAGAAGTTCAAGTACTTCGGGCTGATTGATTGGAGCTGGAAATCAACAGGCTCCTGGAACAAAACTGCACTTTCCCAATTTATTATCTGAATGTTGAGATCTGTAAACAAAACAAAATGATTACTATTAGATTACACTGGCTGGAGGTAGAGACGTATTGTTTGCTATTTCATTGGAGTGAATATTAGATATATCATATTATTTTAAATGTTGTAAATAATATTGCATTGCCACTTCTTGAATGGAAAGATATATGTAAACAAGATGCAGATAGGAAGCAGTTGCTCCATATTAAATCGTAAAAATAAAAGAATAGCACAAATTCTGAAAACTCACACACGGACATACAATTTTAACAGAATAATAACTTTGTTACCAGCCTAAATATAGGTCATAAAACAAAGATGATTAAAAATATAACTAAAGTCAGTGTATTTACTGAAACAACAGTGTAAGAGTAGTATTCAGTTCCTACCCAAAAGTTAGTGAACTACGACGGAACCTAGGTAATTAATCAAGTAAATAAAACAATGCATCAAAGGCAACCATCATCAAGCAATGCCAATACAACGGATCAACCTCTCGTGCAAACCGAAGGAAATAACGAGCATAGAGAAACTGAGAAGCGAGAACCAGTTTCTGAAAATTAAGTTAGCGAATCAGGTAAAACTGGTCCGCTGACGACTCAGTGAGGGCCCTGTTGGGTCTTTACTAAGTGGGCATAAATGAAGGGTTGAGCCCGTTTTGAAAGTGGAAACACTGGCGTGCGAGAACCTATGTTTTTCTTTCGAAAGTCTCAATGAAGTCTGTTTGTGCCGTCTCAAGGAAGTGATATTTATATATATTCTTGAAAATAAGAATTAAAAAGTATCACTATTGTTCTTCTTACCCGTTTAAACATAAAAATAGCTGCACCGCTTTATTTGCTAATGCCAGAATTATTTCGCGTTATTTTTCTTATAAAGAAACTAATGTATCTTTCACAATTTACTTTATAGATAAATAATTTTAACGTTTAGTGTTAATATCTCTAATATACTATGTAGATAGGTCTACTATCTTCATTTTCACAGCAAATTATATTTAATACTTGTTAGGTCGTCTTTTGATTAATTTTGATTTATCTGTAACATCATTGAACGTATAGTAATCTGAAGATTCAACAATTAAATTATTGTATACACATACATCAACGTCTAAGTCTTTTATTGGATAGAACCATTATATATTATTATCCGATATATCTAAATATTCCAAGTTAACCAAAGGTCTCAACGCTGATATTTCATATAGATCACATTTACTTAGTCTTAGGTCAGTTAATTGTATTAAGTATTAAATAGATAATAAATTTATATCTTTATTTCCAGATATTTATAGTTTTTTCAAATATTTAAACTTTTTGAGTATAGAAATATCTTAGATTTTGTTATAATTTAAATTTATATCCGTTAATTTAATAAGGTTCTATAAGTGCTAAATATTGTTCAAGTTATTAAAAGATATTTCAAGCACTTCCAAGTTGACTAACGTTTTCAAAGAAGAAATGTCGTTAATGGAACAACGTGAAATGTTTAAATTAATGAGATTTACTAAGAATTATAAAGGAGTAATGTCCAAATTAGAATTATAATGTAAGTTTAAATATTATATGTTTATAAGTCCACTTAAAAATGAAATATTACTTAACTCGTTATAGCATAAAGTTAGTCTTTGAAGTTAACTCATTTTTTTAAGAGGTTGAAAATCAATATCGGGGTTTGCAGACAGATTTAGTTCCTTTAAATGCTCGAGTTGTACTAGTATTTATATATTTTATATCTTTGAATCAAATAAATTCAAATTTGTAATCTTAACTAAATATTTTAAAACATTTATATCAGCTATTAAGTTTTCAGATATATCTAGTTCTTCTATATAAATTAAAGGCTATAAGAAATTTATGTTATTTATACTTGTATTTGAAATGTTCAACTTTTTAAGATTTACTAAATATTAAAGTGATGACAAATCAACACGATTTAGCGATAGATCTAATTCAACTAAATTTGTTAGCAGTTCCAATGTTTTAACACATTCAAGTTTGCAATTAGATAGTTTTAGTTTTGTTAACTTTTTCTAATATTACAAAGGGTTAATATCAACACCTTCATTATATGATAAATCGAGTTCTTCCAAATTTACCAAGTTTTATAATAGCTTAATATGCAAGATTTTATTATATCTTAAATTTAATACTCTTAAAGATTAGTGTTAAAGATTAGAAATATCGGTACGATTTGTACTTGAAATATTAAGTTGCTTCAACTATTTAAAACTTGCAAAACTACAATTTTTCAAAAGAGAACTTGTAGTACTACAGAAATCCGCATATAAGAGGGGTCTCTTTTCATTTATTAGGGAGGGTCCCTCCAAAAATGCTCCTAACTCTTATAAATGATGAACCTCACTTCTGAGTTATCTTTTTGTATCATAATATTGAAAATAGTTAAAATAATCATAAATATAAATACATTTATGTAGGAGGTCCGAAAATCATTGGTTATAACCCTCTTATGGTATATTACAAATAATTTAAATTCAGTATGAAAACATTTTCAATTAAAGATCACATAACGTTGAAAATCATAACATATTTAATATAATAATTTAAATTGTTAAATTAAAAAAGAGAACATTTTACATTAAACCCACGTGATCATAAATTTTTTAACTATATGAATTACACAATTATACGAGTCAATATTCCACTTCACATATAATTGCTACATGAATCAATTGAATTCGATGACATAATAAATTCATTTACCATAGGATAAATACAATTCTAACATGGCTATAAAGTTTAAGAATAAGGTTCAAAATGGAGAGTTGAAAATATAGAGAAGCAGAAAGCTAACGAATCTAGAATTTCTATAAGAGTTAAAAATACACAAACTAATAGTTATTCATTGTTAAAATATCATTCCACAATTAACAAGCAGTATATTAAAAGAATTGACAATTCAATATTCTGATCTTAAAAATATTGAAGGATTTTAACTTGAAAATTTAGAAATTCTTGATATATCAGATAATAAAGAATTGAAAAATTGAAGTTTTGCAAGTTTTAAATAGTTGAAGCAACTTAATATTTCAAGTACAAATCGTACCGATATTTCTAATCTTTAACACTAATCTTTAAGAGTATTAAATTTAAGATATAATAAAATCTTGCATATTAAGCTATTATAAAACTTGGTAAATTTGGAAGAACTCGATTTATCATATAATGAAGGTGTTGATATTAACCCTTTGTAATATTAGAAAAAGTTAACAAAACTAAAACTATCTAATTGCAAACTTGAATGTGTTAAAACATTGGAACTGCTAACAAATTTAGTTGAATTAGATCTATCGCTAAATCGTGTTGATTTGTCATCACTTTAATATTTAGTAAATCTTAAAAAGTTGAACATTTCAAATACAAGTATAAATAACATAAATTTCTTATAGCCTTTAATTTATATAGAAGAACTAGATATATCTGAAAACTTAATAGCTGATATAAATGTTTTAAAATATTTAGTTAAGATTACAAATTTGAATTTATTTGATTCAAAGATATAAAATATATAAATACTAGTACAACTCGAGCATTTAAAGGAACTAAATCTGTCTGCAAACCCCGATATTGATTTTCAACCTCTTAAAAAAATGAGTTAACTTCAAAGACTAACTTTATGCTATAACGAGTTAAGTAATATTTCATTTTTAAGTGGACTTATAAACATATAATATTTAAACTTACATTATAATTCTAATTTGGACATTACTCCTTTATAATTCTTAGTAAATCTCATTAATTTAAACATTTCACGTTGTTCCATTAACGACATTTCTTCTTTGAAAACGTTAGTCAACTTGGAAGTGCTTGAAATATCTTTTAATAACTTGAACAATATTTAGCACTTATAGAACCTTATTAAATTAACGGATATAAATTTAAATTATAACAAAATCTAAGATATTTCTATACTCAAAAAGTTTAAATATTTGAAAAAACTATAAATATCTGGAAATAAAGATATAAATTTATTATCTATTTAATACTTAATACAATTAACTGACCTAAGACTAAGTAAATGTGATCTATATGAAATATCAGCGTTGAGACCTTTGGTTAACTTGGAATATTTAGATATATCGGATAATAATATATAATGGTTCTATCCAATAAAAGACTTAGACGTTGATGTATGTGTATACAATAATTTAATTGTTGAATCTTCAGATTACTATACGTTCAATGATGTTACAGATAAATCAAAATTAATCAAAAGACGACCTAACAAGTATTAAATATAATTTGCTGTGAAAATGAAGATAGTAGACCTATCTACATAGTATATTAGAGATATTAACACTAAACGTTAAAATTATTTATCTATAAAGTAAATTGTGAAAGATACATTAGTTTCTTTATAAGAAAAATAACGCGAAATAATTCTGGCATTAGCAAATAAAGCGGTGCAGCTATTTTTATGTTTAAACGGGTAAGAAGAACAATAGTGATACTTTTTAATTCTTATTTTCAAGAATATATATAAATATCACTTCCTTGAGACGGCACAAACAGACTTCATTGAGACTTTCGAAAGAAAAACATAGGCTCTCGCACGCCAGTGTTTCCACTTTCAAAACGGGCTCAACCCTTCATTTATGCCCACTTAGTAAAGACCCAACAGGGCCCTCACTGAGTCGTCAGCGGACCAGTTTTACCTGATTCGCTAACTTAATTTTCAGAAACTGGTTCTCGCTTCTCAGTTTCTCTATGCTCGTTATTTCCTTCGGTTTGCACGAGAGGTTGATCCGTTGTATTGGCATTGCTTGATGATGGTTGCCTTTGATGCATTGTTTTATTTACTTGATTAATTACCTAGGTTCCGTCGTAGTTCACTAACTTTTGGGTAGGAACTGAATACTACTCTTACACCGTTGTTTCAGTAAATACACTGACTTTAGTTATATTTTTAATCATCTTTGTTTTATGACCTATATTTAGGCTGGTAACAAAGTTATTATTCTGTTAAAATTGTATGTCCGTGTGTGAGTTTTCAGAATTTGTGCTATTCTTTTATTTTTACGATTTAATATGGAGCAACTGCTTCCTATCTGCATCTTGTTTACATATATCTTTCCATTCAAGAAGTGGCAATGCAATATTATTTACAACATTTAAAATAATATGATATATCTAATATTCACTCCAATGAAATAGCAAACAATACGTCTCTACCTCCAGCCAGTGTAATCTAATAGTAATCATTTTGTTTTGTTTACAGATCTCAACATTCAGATAATAAATTGGGAAAGTGCAGTTTTGTTCCAGGAGCCTGTTGATTTCCAGCTCCAATCAATCAGCCCGAAGTACTTGAACTTCTGGCGATAGAATATAAACTTATAACATCCGCATTTGTTAAACAACCGTTTATTTTTATTAGTAGTTGACAAGTTATTTGAGTTCGTGAACAACAAAATCGAATTGATAACAAAAGTACCGAATTTCGACCAGAACAACTTAAGGCTGAACTAAATATTCGCGCAGTCAGGATTTCTATTCGCTGTTAACTAACAACTGGAGCTTTACGTATTACATGGTGAGCAGTTTTAATATATCGGCAAACAACAAGGAATTATCTGCTCATTCTGCGATAAAAACTACATCTTAGGGCACGAGTGCGATTTCCTTGGCAGAATGAACAGCGACTTCAGCGTTGACACGTTGTACAACCAGCAAATGATGAAATTAGACGAATTCGATGCAAAGTACCAAATATTTTCCGCTTCAAACTGCATTGTACAGCGCGGAACGTACAAAAGCCAAGTTATCGACACAGTCAATTCAACGTTTAAAGTGATTCCAAGCAAGGAGCTGAAAACTGACCAAAAACTCAGAAGCTTCGGCTACACTGTGATTCAGCAAACAGAAAGTGAACTCCAGCAAGCCGAAGCGCAGTACAAATAATACATAGAAAAACACCCAGTTTTGATTCAAAATCTACAAAATTACGTTTAATCTCGACTAAATGCATCAAGTATCATTAACATGCCAGTTTAAACGGAAACTTAAACTAAAGCATTTCTAATCACATTTTAGTTCAAGATCAATGTGAATTTGGACATTTACGCTGGATTCAACCGCAACAAACTGGTTGTTTTTGATCAATACCAGGTGCTGGAAGAAATCAACATAGATTTCGACTTCTATCCGGGATTCTGCAGCCAAGAGTACTGTAAGGGGAAAACGGCAGTTTTGCAGCACTATTTGTACCAGCCAATAATAAATGACGGGCATATATACTTGCAAATATTTAATAGTTTGTACGAATACAAGAATTACAATGTGGAACTTGTGTGCAAAATAACTGGGCTGAACACATTTTATCCGCAAAACTTTATAAATCACTTATTCTGCCTCAATGGATCTGTCTATGCGAGCGACAGCAAATAAAACATTTACAAATTGGAAAAGAAATTCGTAAACTAGCAAACTTAGATAATGTAGGCTTAGTACTTTACTTTTTGCAATAGAACATTTATCTTGGAGCCAAAAAGTATTTCGGAATTGCAATCATTTACTGAAAGAAGAAGAATATGCGATCTTCAAAGACTTTGTGCTCCGATTTATTATTATAATGGTATTTTGATATACAAATCAGACTTATTTAGCAGGGGTTAAGAGAAGTACTTTGCAATAAATTTATAAAGTGAACAAACCGTATAGTTGAACACGGGAAATTTTAGTGATTTGGAAATTGCGATGAATTTATTACCTGGAAACAATTTGAACGAGCAGTGGCTGGAAAAGTATATCACAGATTAACAATTTATCGAAAGCATTTAGACAAATGAACAAATGTACGACGAATATCTTCAAATGCAGGTGCAAAACCAAGCGTTTAATAGCTAAATGCAGCAGCTTTGTAAGTTCGACTCCGTTCACTAACACGTGCGCACCAAGTTCTCGCTGCAATCTCAACGTTTTTCTGGCTAAGTCTCCGGTTTAGAGGCTAACTTGAAGTACAAAATGATGCAATGCAACTGCGCGCTATTAAATATTAACTAACAGATTAGCGAGTTATCAAACCGATTCGTGACGTACTGTGATGGGTGACTATTTTTGTATTTTATAACTCAGAATGAGCTGCAGTGTAATATTCTTGCCGTATCATGCTACAGTGTGATATTTTCTTTCACAACTTACAGTTAATGTTACTGATGTATTTGCAGTCTATTTACTTTCATATAATATTATAATTGTTATAATAATATTTTTTGAGAAGATTTTCACAATCATAAAAATTTGTAACAGTTAAATTTAAATATTCTTATATGAACTTGAGCTCGTTCTTCCTGTAGCAAGCAGGAATGTGCAGTTTTATACTTGAGAACGAATTCATATGAATTCATTATTAATAATGTTGTTTTATAGTGGTATATAAATAATATTTAGTACTTTATGTTTTTAAGTCCCTTGAACTGAAAGCGTACAAAATATGTTAGCCGTAATACCAAAAAGAGAATTATTACAAGAGAATTGACCAAATAATGATTGTGTCGTACTTTAATATTTATTGGACTGTGCGTAGCCTATACCCACTATTTCCACTAATAAATATCAGCAAATTTGTAATCAACGTTACCATATTAAAATTTAAGATCATACAGCTTGAACATTACATCATCTAAATATTTATTTAGGTCATCAACGAAATTAAAGCATTTAGCCAACGTGTTTCCTTTCAAAAAGTCGTTGATATTACCCTCGATTACCTCGATCTTATAAATACCTGTTTGAGGTACCTAAGTTAATTCCAATTTAAATGTGCCATTATGAATGGTCTATTTTCCAGTGATATTAAGCATTTAGGTTTAAAGACAGTATCTTCCACCTTCTAAACGATAGTATAATTAAACTAAATCGTGTTAAAACAGAATTCGAAGAAGTTTTCTACTCATTTTTTGAGGTTAACAAATAGTAGACTCTAACATATTTTATTGGCTAACTATAAACTTAGGACTTAACACGGAGTATTATTTCGGAAATGCGATGAACATCCCAAACTAATTAATATATAATGTTTGCTAATCATCATTAAACATGAAATTTATGTCAATAAACGATCGTGGTTTTAAGATATCAATATATACTTTTTGATTAGATCCAACGAGTCTGTGTTACTACCAATACTGAATATTGTTGATGAATTTAGAATACGCTATTTCGGAGTTTTGTTAAATTGGATTATAGATAATGTTTACAGTGTTGTCAAAATTGTAATGACTAACACAGTTCGATTCTTGAATATAAAGTTGGTTTGACGGCATTAATTACACATTATTATGGAAGAAGTGTTTATGATCTAGTTGTTTTAAGTTAATTAATTAAACTACAGGTTAATTACCCGCAGTTTTTGTGCAAACCTATATCATACTGTATCGAATATTTGCGCGTTATTACACCTTTTGTGGTTGTAGAATACGCAAGTACTAATGCACTAGCCTGCACAATTTCAAGTAAAATGCGATATTATTAGTTACTTCAAGTAACAGACCATCTTCCAACGTGATATTTTGATTTGTTAAAAATTGAGACACTGGTAACTATTCAACCTGTTTTAAGTACTTTGAATTGTATATACTTCTTTTTGGAATTAAATAGAACGTTCCATTAATTTATTAATAGAAATTAACCAAACTGAGTGGGATTTTAACATTAATTTCAGAATCTAACTCGTCTAAACAATAATTTACACCAAAACGCTGCTTAAAAAACGAACAGTCGTCGAATTTCATAACTTTTGAACTCTACATATCAATTTCATAGAGCGGTTTGAACGAGTTTTATTCAAAAAATTCGTCGCTCATTACCGTTAGCACCTATCTATTCATCGACAAACTAGTACTTTCATAAAATCTTCTGTTCTATGATTGGAATATCAAAATACCATCTTCTAGCGTGATACTGTGAAATTAATGTTTTATCCCATTAAAGAATAACTGCTATGAGTGGTTAATTCTTTCGCCGTGAAATGAATTAAAATAAAAAATGTAATCACATCGTCATGAACTTAATTTCAAAGGGTTTTTCTTCCGTTTTTGTTTCAATAATTTTTAGTTCTTCTTTTTCAATTATTTAATTTTCATTTTATAATTCTTGTGCTCTCTCATCGTTTACAAATTCCCCCTCGAACACGAGCCCGTTCTGATAGGTCATTCTTCCGCGCCCTTATTTCTTCTTATTTACGAATTGTCCTTCGTAAACGTCACCGTTGGCGTAATTAAAAACACCCTTTCCGTTTTTCTGGCCGTTTTTGAACTCCCCTTCGTATATATCACCGTTAATATAGTGTATAATTCCCGTTCCGTCAATAATATCATTTGTAAATGACCCCTCAAACAGATTTCCATTTGCCCAGGTGAATTTACCGATCCCGTGCTTCAAATCGCCCTTGAAGCTACCTTCATATTAATCACCAGAGCTCCACTTGTAAATTCCGTCACCGTCCATTAAGCCTTGTTTGTAATTCCCCTCGTACGTGTTTCCGTCAGCCCAAATGTACTTCCCACTGCCGGATCTGAAGTCGTTCTCGAAATTTCCGCTGTAAACGTCTCTGTTTTTGTATTTCATTGTCCCTTGGCCGTTTTACTTCCCGTTTTTCGTTTCGCCCTCATAAATACCGTCAGCTCCCATTAAATTGAGATGGTAAAATATAATTTAGGAAAGTATTAGTATTAATTTAGATACTAATGATATGTATTCATATCTGATATATTTAATGTAAATATTGAAAAATAATCTATTAGTTTTAATTGGATGTTTAAGTGTTGCAACTGATCATTTGATTGGAGTTGCTGCTATCTTAATCAATGAAATCTAAAAACTAAAAATTATTAAAAAATTATTATAAATTTTAAATATAATAAATATTTAATAACATATTATCATTTCTTTGTTTACTTGTCGAGCTAGTACACAGAGCGGTTCGGATGCGAGTATAGTGCGGAGAAGTCTTCTATGCAGTTTTCAGTTAGTATTAGCTGGATCATACCAGTCAGACTCTTTAACGGATAAACACTTTCAATTTTGTTCTAGGCGGCACACAACTTCTGTAGTTTCGTGCAGTTTTCTAAGGGACTTAGATCCTTGACCTGGTTGAAGGACATGAACAACGAAGTGAGCTTTACAAGTTTCCTCAGCGGAGCTATGTTTGTAATCACATTTATCCCTATATTTAATTCTATTATTTCTGTAAGATTCTCTAAAGGCCTTAAATCCTCTATCTCATTATCGTTTAGAAATAGACTTTTTAAGTGAATAAGACTACTCAACGGCGATATATCAGATATTTGGTTGTCCCAGAAGCTGAGCGCACCAAGTTTGGTCATCTATTCAACGCCTTGGATTCTGGAAGTTTTGTTGTGGTGGATCCAGAGCATCAGGAGTTTTTTGGGCACGACGTCAAACTGGATGTCTGGGTTGCTCTTTTCTATTTAAAGTTTTAATAAACCCAAATCATCTGCAAAGTCAAAGTAAGTAATTTCTTCATCATTTGCGATTTCGAGTTGATTTTAACCTATCTTTTAATTTTGATATTTTTGGATCATCTTGAGATTATATTATTTTTTATCTTTTATGCCTTACTGTTTATCAATTTTCAATTACTCAAACATTTTCTCGGCTTCAGTATCTGAACAAGTTCCCTCCAAATAATTTTTACAGTCTTACAATGTGATTTTTGATTATTTTTAAAACCATGAGAGTTTAAAGTTTTTGTAATTTTTTAACTTCTGGATATCCTAAATAACATTGTCTTCAATAAACAAGTCAGTGATACCTTTGAAATTTTGTGTATCAATCTCATTTAGATCATTTATGAACAATATTCTATTGTTACTTAAACTTAGGTACTCTAAACGCGCAAGCTTTTTGATCCAGTTTATTTTGTTGATTTAGTTGTTGGACAAAACCAGCTTCTTCAAGTTGGTGAGATACTGCAACTCGTCCACCTTGCTCAGTTTATTAGAGCCAAAATCTAAACTAGTTAGCTGTGTCATTTTCTCAAGACCGTTTAACTTTGAAAGCTGACTGCTCTTTATCAGAAGACTTGTGAGATGCATTGGAAGTGGCTCGAATATTACGTTCGGGCATTAATAAATCTCTAATGCTGTAACAATCTGTTTCTATGCGTTTTTGTCTATGAAGCTGAAGCTTTTTAAATCCTCAATGTCTCTCAGCATAAGTTTAGACTTTGTTATACCACAATTTTTAGTGATACACAATAGTTATTTATTATAATTTTCAATATTTTATAAGTTATTTGACAAATTAATGTATGGTATATCATTATTGCGCTCAGATTCTGAATCCATTTTATGTGAAGCGGATAAAAAATTTTCATAAATTTGCATAAATATATTGACATTAATATATTGCTAAATACCTTTAAATATTCACATTTTTAAAGTTAAAACCTGTTTCTATCCATAATATATTACATTGTTTAATTACATTTAAAATTCTCACATTACGCACATCATGTCAACGATCTTGTTCATGTCTTTCTCTTTAGTTTCATTTTCAACTTAAATTTGTTTTATTTCGGCTTTCTCTAGTATTTCTTTTTGAACTGGTTCGTCCTCTCTGAATTCCCCTTCGTAAACGGTCCCGTTTTAATACGTCATTTTCCCGCTCCCGTGCTTCAAATTGTTCTCAAACTCGCCTTCGTATGTGTCTCCGTTAGAATATTTAAGGGTCCCCACTCCGTTAAGGTCTCCGAATTAAAAGTTCCCCTCGTAAACGTCCCCGTTATTATAGCGCATGATTCCGTGTCCGTATTGAACGTCATCCACGAACTCTCCTTCATATTCATCTCCATTAATAAAAGTAAGAGTGCCATGACCGTGTATTGTGTCATTCTCGAACTCTCCGGTGTAATTTGACCCGTCGGCGTACGTAATTTGACCATTGCCGTATTGATGGTTGTTGTAAAAAGAGCCCTTGTATACGGACCCGTTTTTAAACGTTAAAGTTCCCTCACCGTGCATCTGGCCGTTAACGATTTCACCGGTGTAAGTTGAACCGTCTTAATTGTTAATGGTGCCGATTCCGTCACCTGGTATACTGCAGGATTATTTTGGGCAGTCAGGTTGAGCGCAGCCCATCAATGGAGTGAAATAGAAATAATAGATATAATTATTTGTGTGTATGTAAATAATTGAAGCGCTTCAAATATTGATATTTATAACTATGTATTTCTAAATATTAAAGACAAAATAAACGCTTCATTGCTTAAAATATTGTTCAACTATACTAAAAATATAGTTGTGATACAAATATAGAACTCACATCGTCATATAAACTAATTCAACCGTTTTAGAGGGCTCGTGATTGTGTTAAATAGCAGTAGTTGGCTGTGTATTCGTCTATCTATTGTCTGCTGCATTGTTTTCTTGTTAGGTGTAGTTTCCTTCTTGATATGCTGCGTCATCTCTGAATTCACCTTCAAATACTGTTCCGTTAGCGTATTTTAGAATTCCATAACCGTGTTTGCAATTATTCACGAAGTCTCCTTCATATGAATCACCGAAAATATATTTAAATACACCTCTTCCGTGTATATTTCCTTCAAGAAACTCTCCTTTGTAGAAATCTCCATTTGCGTATTTTATTTGGCCTTCACCATGCATGGCGTCATCTAAGAAGTTCCCTTCGTAAACATCACCGCATGCAAATTTGAGTGTTCCAAATCCTGTTCTCTGGTCATTTTCAAATTGTCCTTCGTAAACGCCTCCATCTGGCCATTGAAGCATTCCACGCCCATGTCTAACGTTAGCTTGAAAGTCGCCGTCGTAGAAGTCTCCGTTGGCCGATTTTAGAATTCCATGACCACTCATGAGATCATTTTCGAACTCTCCGTCATACACATCAGTTGTAGACCACGTATAAATACCGCGACCAGTTCTTACATCCTCTAAAAAGTCTCCGGAATAAAGATCTCCATTTGTCCATTTTAGCGTTCCTTTCCCAGTTCTTAATCCATCTACAAAATTTCCTTCATAATAATCGCCGGTTATAAGTTTTAATGTTCCAAAGCCGTTTCGCTTACCCTCTTCCATTTGTCCTTTGTATATTTCTCCGCCACATCCCATTTGGAGTGAATTAAACATTTGTTATATAATGTAATCATATAACAATATTACAATCTCAAATTATCAAAATATAGTTATTGAACAATTGGATTACTAAAGTAGTATTGGACAATTGGAACTAAATTGGAAATTAAAAAGAATTAACTATATTATCATATAATACAATATATCATTATAATACTAAGTTAGGAGTTGTGGATTGTTTTGATTGATGAGATGAATACCTTAATTTGTCAATGTACTTATATGTACAAGAACATAGAAACTACTCTTTTTAACTTATCAAAAAAAACTGTAAAAGTATACCCCTTATATGTGAATATCTGTAGTACAACTAGGGGTGGTTTTGGTGCAAATTGCGAACCAAAATAAATTTTGCGCACCTAAGTGCTGCGCACGTCATACGCATGCGCACCATGGTTCCTACGCACCAATAATTTAAATTGCGAACCAAAATTATGATTGTTATATAAATTTCAAATAATTTCAATATAATGCGCTATATTTCAAGATAATATAGTTTATTCTATATTTAAATTTTGTAAATATACTATTTGCGAACCAAAAAAACCTACCTGATACGCTAGTCCCAAGATTCATACCAGCCATCCCAAAGAAAAACAAATCTAGCTCCTCATTTTCAGAATAATATTCTCTTTTCATCCCAAAGATAGTTACAAAGATAACTTCCGAGGTCAATAATGTTAGTTCAAGTGCCGAACTTAACTTAACTTAGGTTGTCTGAGGAGGATATTCATAGTGACAATCCCAGAAGATGAGGTATGATATTGAGATTAGTTTGAGGTAACGTTATTGTATAACTAAGTTTGGATTTGTGGATTGTCCTGATTTATGAGATGAAGATGGAATTATTGAATTGAGCTTAATACTGATGATTAGGTTACAGTTAAGTGAGTCATTTTATTTCAAGGTTAATAGGAGTTGTAATTGTGTAATTTTGGCATAATTAACTTAAGTAATTAAGGCTGATGATTAATTAATTCTTTTTTGAATAGTAAGCTTTGTTAAAATAAAACTTTATTTATCAAGGAAGTTAGATCCTTATTTTTACGTCGAAACTATATTTTAGAAAGTTAACATTTTAGAAGTATACTCCTAATAAGTGAATATCTGTAAAATACTTTTTGTATCTTTTGCAATAATAAATTAAAAAATAACCAATTGCTTCTGTGCTTACAAGTATTATTATAAATTTATTAAAAGTCTTATAAATCTTATAAATTAGATTAGAATACATACAACATATTTATTTAATACATATTTCAACTAATATACTGAAATATTAGAATATACAATATTATTTTATACAGTATATACAGTATGTATATAATTACAAAAGGTTAGTGTAATTTGAGAATAGTTTGTGTTCTGACTTTTACATTCATTCACTTACATTGCATTTTACAATATAAAATTCACTTCACATAAATAATGGAACAGCAAATAATTCTAACCACGTGGAGAACCCTCCAGAAACAGCAGGTGTCCTTCCTGGACCTCCTGCGCTACCACTCGCACATAAACCGACACGAGATCCAGTTCATCCGGAAGTCCACTGTCGACACGCAGATGCTCGGGAAGTTCGTCGTGGTCGCCTGCTACCTCACGACCCGGCGCTTCATGCCGCTGCTGGACGGCACGCTGAACGCCAGAAACGTCTTCAAGGCCATGTGCTGGGACTTCAACGACTTCCGAAAGCACAAGCTCTCTGGCGACCTGAAGGCCTCGCTTCTGAACTACTTCCAGCGCTGTGCCGAGGTGGGCTTCTCGCACAACGACGTCGTAACTTTACAAATCACGCAGTCGCTCGCGACTCCATACGAGCCGTTCTTCGTCGTCTTCAAGCAGGGAAACGTGGTCACGGTCTCCGTCCGCGGCACGATCACCTTCGGGGACTGCCTCACCGACAACGACGGCTACCCGGTGGAGCAGGAGTTCCGCGGCCAGAAGGTCTTCGTGCACCGCGGCTTCCTGAAGATGGGCGAGAAGGTCATTTAGCATTTAAAGGAGAAGAACCTCCTGGACGGCCACGAGGTCGTCTTCACGGGCCACTCCATGGGCGGCAGCATCTCCACCGTCTGCAGCTACCTGATGGCCAGAGAAGGCAAGACGTGCAAGGCGATCTCCTTCTCTCCGGCGCCCGCGCTCTCCGAAAACCTGTGCGACATGCTCCAGGACAGAGTCACCTCCGTCGTGTTCGAGCGCGACGGCATCCCGCAGGCCAGCATCCACGCGGCCAAGACGGCCATCAACCGCGTCCGAGACCTGAAGAAGGGGCTCACCCCGCCGGACCACTGCGCCTACTCCAAGCTGAACACCGAGCCAGACCACTTCTTCGTGGCGGGCACGGTCGTCATGGTCTGGAAAGGGCAGTTCTACGAGGTCGACCGCCACCAGATTGGCGAGCTGAGCCTCCAGTTCCAGACGCTCACGGACCACGCTGGCGCCAGCTATGTAGCAGAGTGTTGTTAAGTGAAGGAATAAAGATCACAAGAAGGTTATTTGTAAAGTCAAACCGATTTCTTTTGAATTGAAAAGAAGTATTTCCTTATTTTATATACTTATTATTATATATTATATATTCGCACCTCACAAATGAACTAAGTGTAATATTAAATAAAACGAACGTAATTGGCGAGACTGCATTAATTACTCAAAAAATTCAACACAATTACTTCTGTGAGGATCATTATTCCGCCTGGTTCTTATAACTCCTAGAGCAAGCTGATGAACAATATATAGAAGTTGCGTCCGGTTTAGGAGTCTATAAAGCCGGAGCATGTGCATTCGATTTCTACTGAGCGTGATACATCAGTTTTTAGGACTGTGTTGTCTCAGGACAAGCGGTTGCAAGTTCTTCCATCTGGCAAGGCTGTGTACTAGCTTCAAGGGTCCGAGTCTGAGTACATTAAGTATTAGTCTTACGGTGGCTGTGTATTTTTCGATTTGAATTCCAAGCAAACTATTTCAAACAAACTAACTGTTTATTCGCGCGCCTGCTTCAATGAGTTCATTATTTCGAGCAATATTCAGCTAGTTTCAAATTTCACGGTGCACAAATCAATAAATACCATTTTCGAGTGCTAATCCCACCCATTATCTGATAAATCCTTGTAACTGTGCACACAATTAAAAAATTCAACCACCTACTGCAATCTCTCGCTCTTATACTACGCCTGTTAGAACACGATTGTGAACGAGATAATTAAAACGGAGGAGCAAGTTGTTTACAAACCCTCCGTTTAATAGAATCTGTTCGCAGATCATATATCGGACGCAACGGTTTACTAACTTAAAAAGTGCGTTTTAAACGGAACTCAACTAACAGAATTATTTTCTGAATTTGTTTCTCCGTTTTTCGCTGAAATCACTTTTGGAGGGGCGATTGGATTCGGAGACTCGGTACTTGAAAGGAGGACGAAAGCGGTTATCAGCGTTGGAGCCAACGGATGCTTCGTTGATGTGTGGTGATGTCTTTTTAATTTAAATGAATAAATCAAATGAATGAATTTTTATAGAATGAATTTTTGTACACGTTTTCAATTTTCTTGCCAACAATAAATTATTAAAAACTGAAAATATTATACAGTAGGTAGGTAAAATACTTGAATTTGAGGGAAACTGATGTAGTCATTTAACATTCATATATAAAAAAGATTTTTTGTGTTTGGATTTTGTACCACTCCCAATTAACGCCAAATTATCAAAATTTTACAACTTGAACGTGGTTTAAGATAAAAGACAACACAGTTGGGATAGTAATTTTCTTACACTAGAACATCTATAATTTTAATTTCAGTTATTCAAAATTAATATTAGCGTAAATACAGAAATTCACATCGAAATACTACCCATAAGATTCAATTTCGAGTAACAATAAAATATTTTGTCGATAGGCCTGATGTGATATAATGACTGGCGCAATTTGAACAAGTATGTCAGTTTTTGTCAAAATAGTTAGTTATGCTTGAGCTGGACTCAATTTGGGGGTAACTTCAAATGTTGTATTTCACTGTGACGGTACTCCAAATATAGTTGTAGTTGGACTCGAAGAAATAAGTTATGTCCCCAATATTCAAAATAATAATTTGGAGAATCAAAATTTTACAAAACTGTAAGTTTAATAAGTTAAGTTAGCTCCGCTATTACAAGTATGATATAATTTATTCTTTTAAATACTATCACATAGGCGAGGCCAAGATATATTTATTCCTTCACTTATTAATCTAATATTTCACAAATGTCGAGATAAACAATATTAGAGGCCTAAATGATAGCGTTAAATAATAATATACAATGCTATTATACGAACTACATTATAAGTTAAATAGTGTTCTTTACGTGCTTTATCTTTTGAATCAAATAGGGAATATATTCTATAATTATGAGGTGAGAAATATTCAAAAGAGTTTTATTAAATATTTAGATAGCAATAGATGTTAAAGCTATGATATATTATTTTAGTGCGTATAGTGATAAATGGCTTACTTAAATTTAGTTTTGTATTTTGTGTAGTAAAAAGTTTGAATAAAATATAAATAAATTTAAACCATTTAACTTTGCGATTAATATCTACTTTATTAAGATTTATTTAAATTGATCCTACAGTACTTGTAGTATATATTACAATTTAATCCAAATTTTATATGTATTTGAATAACATATGACACTGGACGGTTTGGAGTAAAATTTGTATTAATTATATTTTATACTATATATAACCAGCAACAACATATATCACTTTAAATTGACATAACTTCTTATTCGATTAAATATACTTATAAATGTAAAATAATCTCAAATGAAAGATATGCATGCAAAGGTGGAACTGCTACAAAACGTGAAACATAGAATATTACTATATTAACATATATTAATTTATTCTCCCTCGAACTTTATTCGATGAATCTATTTCAGTTAGTATCAAAATATTGTAAATCTTGCAAAATTGAATTTTATTAAATAGAATATAATCGACGGTGGGAAAATAGGGGTACTATTTATCTATTAGCAATACACTATTTAGTAAATTATCTGCAATTACTTATTAGCTATTCTTTTACATTTCAATATTTCTTCGATTTCTAAATTTTGAAATGGGTTCGTACAAAATATTTTTAATCATAAAATCACCATAATTTATATGAATAGTAGAAATAAATATATATTTCACCTCAAATATTATTATTATATAAATATTATAAAGATTTATTAATGTGTATTTCAAAATAATTAAAGTTGATATTATCAATTATAATTATATTATTACTCGTTATATTCAATTTAGTAAAAATTAAATACGTTTAAACAACCATTAAACCCAATTAAATATATTCAACTTTTAATTAAGTATAAGACAGAGGTGGAAGCCATATTAATATAATTATATAACTTGATATGTTGTACACTTATAGCTGCATTATTGGACATATTTCACTTTAACAAAATTATAAAACATTACAAAATAGAATCGAGAAAATTTTAATTATATCTGACTTTAAAATGTTTAGTTTTGTACTATACTCAATAATGTTGTAATACTCAATGAAATATGAAAGTACTATAATTTTCAGTCCAAAATTAAGCGATGGATTTTCTAAATTATTACATTGATAATATTATTATTTTCAAAAGAAAATATGATAATAATAACTAATATAAGTATTTAAAATATATATTATATCGTTTTAATCACTTAAAATGTCATTTATAATAAAATTGTCAATAATATCATCATCTAACGTAAGCAGAGTATAATCATTATCCCAATTAACGCCAAATTATCAAAATTTTACAACTTGAACGTGGTTTAAGATAAAAGACAACACAGTTGGGATAGTAATTTTCTTACACTAGAACATCTATAATTTTAATTTCAGTTATTCAAAATTAATATTAGCGTAAATACAGAAATTCACATCGAAATACTACCCATAAGATTCAATTTCGAGTAACAATAAAATATTTTGTCGATAGGCCTGATGTGATATAATGACTGGCGCAATTTGAACAAGTATGTCAGTTTTCGTCAAAATAGTTAGTTATGCTTGAGCTGGACTCAATTTGGGGGTAACTTCAAATGTTGTATTTCACTGTGACGGTACTCCAAATATAGTTGTAGTTGGACTTGAAGAAATAATTTATGTCCCCAATATTCAAAACAATAATTGGGAGAATCAAAATTTTACGAAACTGTAAGTTGAATAAGTTAAGTTAGCTCCGCTATTACAAGTATGATATAATTTATTCTTTTAAATACTATCACATAGGCGAGGCCAACATATATTTATTCCTTCACTTATAAATCTAATATTTCACAAATGTCAAGATAAACAATATTAGAGGCCTAAATGATAGCGTTAAATAATATTATACTATGCTATTATACGAACTACATTATAAGTTAAATAGTGTTCTTTACGTGCTTTATCTTTTGAATCAAATAGGGAATATATTCTATAATTATGAGGTGAGAAATATTCAAAAGAGTTTTATTAAATATTTAGATAGCAATAAAATAATATTAAAGCTATGATATATTATTTTAGTGCGTATAGTGATAAATGGCTTACTTAAATTTAGTTTTGTATTTTGTGTAGTAAAAAGTTTGAATAAAATATAAATAAATTTAAACCATTTAACTTTGCGATTAATATCTACTTTATTAAGATTTATTTAAATTGATCCTACAGTACTTGTAGTATATATTACAATTTAATCCAAATTTTATATGTATTTGAATAACATATGACACTGGACGGTTTGGAGTAAAATTTGTATTAATTATATTTTATACTATATATAACCAGCAACAACATATATCACTTTAAATTGACATAACTTCTTATTCGATTAAATATACTTATAAATGTAAAATAATCTCAAATGAAAGATATGCATGCAAAGGTGGAACTGCTACAAAACGTGAAACATAGAATATTACTATATTAACATATATTAATTTATTCTCCCTCGAACTTTATTCGATGAATCTATTTCAGTTAGTATCAAAATATTGTAAATCTTGCAAAATTGAATTTTATTAAATAGAATATAATCGACGGTGGGTGATGAAATTTTTATGTTTCAATAGTGGACTGAAATTTACAATATAAGGTAAATTATTTTCTACTTTTAATTCTTTTAAATTGGATAGTTATTCGATTTCATTAACAAATATCAATTTGTTAGTTAAATCTAAACACTCTAGAAAAGTATAATTTGCTAACGGATGTATAGACGATATTTAATTTTATGATAAATTTAATATTTTAATATTAGTTAATAATTTCAATTCAGATATATTCGATATTTTGTTATTACTTAAATCAAGATTACACAAAGATGTTATTTAACCGATTCCGACACAGTTATTTAAGAAACAGTTTTTTATTGTTAGATGTTGTAATTAATGTGGTAGGTATATTATTTCATTAAATTAAAAACCTTCAATAGTTAAATCTGTGCTATTTTACACGATATCATCTTTAATATCTGTGCATGATTTTGTTATAATAACTGATTTTTCTTCTGTCATTGGAAGTGGTTAACATGAAACAGCTTTTTATTAAATTAAATATTATAATTTATAATTTCACTTCTAACACTTCAAACACTAAATTGGTATTACATCTATCATAGCCAAGACATACATGCATTATAATATTATTTCTGCGACGTATATTGATTTGCCACGTACTCCAGAAATCAAATTTTGATCAAATACCATATATTAACTATTTTTGAATCAATATGCAAACTATTTAGAATCTATTGAGTTGCACCAAGTTGATTTCCAGGTTTGATCATGCAAATAAATTTGAATACTAAAAATACTAAAATACATTTAAATTAATAGATATTTAAAAACCATATTATCATTTCTTTGTTTACTTGTCGAGCTAGTACACAGAGCGGTTCGGATGCGAGTATAGTGCGGAGAAGTCTTCTATGCAGTTTTCAGTTAGTATTAGCTGGATCATACCAGTCAGACTCTTTAACGGATAAACACTTTCAATTTTGTTCTAGGCGGCACACAACTTCTGTAGTTTCGTGCAGTTTTCTAAGGGACTTAGATCCTTGACCTGGTTGAAGGACATGAACAACGAAGTGAGCTTTACAAGTTTCCTCAGCGGAGCTATGTTTGTAATCACATTTATCCCTATATTTAATTCTATTATTTCTGTAAGATTCTCTAAAGGCCTTAAATCCTCTATCTCATTATCGTTTAGAAATAGACTTTTTAAGTGAATAAGACTACTTAACGGCGATATATCAGAGATTTGATTGTCCCAGAAGCTGAGTGCTTTCAGTTGGATCATCTGTTCAACGCCTTGGATTCTGGAAGTTTTGTTGTGGTGGATCCAGAGCATCAGGAGTTTTTTGGGCACGACGTCAAACTGGATATCTGGGTTGCTCTTTTCTATTTAAAGTTTTAATAAACCCAAATCATCTGCAAAGTCAAAGTAAGTAATTTCTTCATCATTTGCGATTTCGAGTTGATTTTAACCTATCTTTTAATTTTGATATTTTTGGATCATCTTGAGATTATATTATTTTTTATCTTTTATGCCTTACTGTTTATCAATTTTCAATTACTCAAACATTTTCTCGGCTTCAGTATCTGAACAAGTTCCCTCCAAATAATTTTTACAGTCTTACAATGTGATTTTTGATTATTTTTAAAACCATGAGAGTTTAAAGTTTTTGTGCTTCTTTAACTTCTGGATATCCTAAATAACATTGTCTTCAATAAACAAGTCAGTGATACCTTTGAAATTTTGTGTATCAATCTCATTTAGATCATTTATGAACAATATTCTATTGTTACTTAAACTTAGATACTCTAAACGCGCAAGCTTTTTGATCCAGTTTATCTTATTGATTTAGTTGTTGGACAAAACCAGCTTCTTCAAGTTGGTGAGATACTGCAACTCGTCCACCTTACTCAGTTTATTAGAGCCCAAATCTAAACTAGTTAGCTGTGTCATTTTCTCAAGTCCACTTAACTTAAAAGATTCGCCATTTTAAATAAGAAGACTTGTGAGGTGCATTGGAAGAGGCTCGAATATCACGTTCGGGCACTAATAAATTTCTAAAGCTGTAACAATCTGTTTCTATGTGTTTTTGTCTATGAAGCTAAAGCTTTTTAACTATTTGTTTAATTATAAGTTGTTTATATTTTTTAATTCATTTTTTTCATCTTTTAAAGTTAGCTTAGAATTTATTAATTCACAGTTTTTTGTGAGTTTAATCATTTTTAGATCATAGTGTTTTTATTCGAATTATCGCATAAGATCATGTATTGAATTTTCATTTGAATTAATACCTGCAAAGTACTAATAATCTTCAAATACCGGTCTGCCTTCTATTTACTTACCTATTTTCCATTCTTAATCATTAAAATGAGGTAAATCGGACACGTAATCAAAATCATTTATCATATTTCCTTCAGCATTCAAATACTCAAGAGTTTTAAGTGTACCAAGTGCTTCTACTGTTATAATTTTATTATTACTGATGTCAAGCTCCTGCAATTGTTGAAGATCGCTTATCCAGTAAATTCTCGCTATTTTATTGTCAGAAAGAATGAGCGTTCTTAAGTTTACAAGTTCGTTTAGTTCTATTACATCATTCAGTTAGTTTTAGCTCAGATTCAAATAAGTAAGTTGAGTAATTAGCTCTAATCCATCAATTTTGTGTAAATCGCATTATATAGCCGAAAGATGAAAAGTGTTGAAACTCGGTTCGAAAACCACGTTTTTGCACTCAGTTATTATTATTTTTTCAGTTATAAAGTAGTTTGTGAACTTAAAATGAGTCAGTTCAGAATCATTGTTAATCTCAAGAATTTTACTTTGATTTTAATATTTTCTGAGCATAGAAACCAAATAGTTTGAATTATTTTATAATTATTCAATATTAATTTTGGTTTCGTTTAATTCTGACTTGTATGAATCATGTTGCTTATAATCTCGCTATTCTGTAATCCAAGAAAGTTCAAATTTTTTTAAATGTAAAATAGGAGTTAAATCCACTATAATATTGTTATCAATGTGCAATATTTGTAAATCTGACATTTGTGTACATATATCAATTAAAAGTATATCGTTGTTTGATATATTCAAATACATTAGACTATTTAATGATTTTAAACACTCAACAGATTTTATTTTGTTGCAGCTTATGTCAAGAACTTTCATTAAAATCAATCCAGAAAGACTACTTACGTCTGAAACCGAATTTTAGCAGATATTTAGCTTACATAGCTTATATAACTTTGCCAAAGGACTTAAATCCTCGATTTAATTATCAGATACATTCAATTCTGTTAAATTCTGCAATTTACCTATCCAACTGATATCAACTAAACCACAACTTGTAAGTTCTAAGATATCCAGATTATTAAGCTTACCAATTGCATCAATAGAATTTGTTAACTTATCTATTTAAATATTTTTTAAATATAATTTGGACAACTACATTATTTCAATCCCGTTAAAATCTTATATTATAGAGTTACCAATCCAAAGTAAGTTAATCATCTAAGGTGCATTTTAAAAAGATATGTTATTGCAGTTATTAATGTAAAGTTCTGTAACTCCTAAATAGTCTATAAAATTTAAAGAATGTATTTCTTCATCTTCTTCAATTTATAAAGATACTTAGTTTCCTTATTTTTTAACAATTTAATCCCTATATTTAATAATAAATTTGCTAATATACTATGTTATTAAATACTCTTGATTATTCAACATTTCATCTGCTTCTTCTTTGCTAATATTTAGATACTTTATAAATATATCAGACGTTACTTTATTTTATATCGTTATCCAATTAAGCTAGAAATTCACATTTTTAAAAATTGGGTTGAAATTAATAATATAATTTTCTTCTACTTTAACTTCATTTAAATTTGAAAGTTATTCTAGTTCCTTAATAAATATTAATTTGTTTTAAGTTAAATTTAAACGTTCAATAGAATTTTTGTTTGATAACGGAGTTATTGATGCAATTTAATTGTGTGATAAATTTAAATTCTGAATATTAGTGAGTAATTTTAATTCTGATATATTAGATATTTTATTGTTGCTTAAATCAAGATCCGTTAAGGTTGTAATTTAACCAATCCCAATACAATTGTTTAAGAAACAGTTTGTTATTGTAAGCTACTGAAGTTAATGCGGCAGTTAATTCATATCGCTGAATAAAAATCCTTATATAATAACCTACGTACTCTTTTTTACATCTTCACTCAACAGATTCGTACTTTATGATACGACTATCAACTTTTAATTAATTGACATTATTAGATGTGGTAAACTAAAATGTTTGAATTTATATAATTTAATATATATAATTACACTTCTCATATACTACATAACCTCATTCAGAAGTTAGGGTAGCATTTTCGCTTATAAGGGGTAGGTCAACTCGCTTACAAGGGGGTTGGACATGAAGTTACCCCCTTATAAGCGAGTGACAAATTTCATGTGTTTTAACCCCGTTTTTTGACTGTAAACCATTCAAATTCAACAATATTTTTAGATACATTTTGGATACATTTCACTTGAGAGTGAGGTTATGTAGTAAAACAAATATTGTAAATAAACCAAGAATTATTGAATAACTCTTGGAATAATTCAATTATTCCATGTTGAAAAGTATCAAACAAGTAATATACTTTTGAATTTTTTATTTACTCTACTACCTTTTATTAATAAAAATGGAAATATACATTATAAAATGGAAATTAACCAAATTTAAATCTTCTTCTCATTCAATCGAAGCTTTAAACACTTATAAAAACGTAAATTAAATAAGAGTTCTTCGATTCCATAGTTCAGTTGATGAATGAATTTGATGAATGTGAATTTGATGAATGAAATTATTATCGGGTTTTAATAACATTTTATCAATGAAAAACAATGTTAAAAATGAAATACAAGTACAATATATTGAAAACATCAACTAGTATATAAAACTAGTATAAAATGACTCACATTTCGCTTCAATACAAAAAGTTGTTTGTTAAAACATAAAAATACCGTCACTCACTTAACTGTAAACTTATCATCAGTACTAAGGCTCAATTTAATCATTCCATCTTCATCTCATAAATCAGGACAATACACAAATCCAAACTTAGTTACACAAAAACGTTACCTCAAACCAATCTCAACATCATACCTCATCTTCTAGGATTGTCACTCTGAATAGCCTCCTTCGACAATGTGTTTAAAATCAACAAAATATCTTTTTAGTAGTGTAATTCAACAATAATGTCAAAATAAATCATTATTTTATTTTCTGCTTTTCGCTATCAATTGCCCTGGGTGTAATAATTGTGGAAAATAATCGAGAACTCCACTTCATTGACGGAAGTCGAGTTAAAAGTATTGCATACTTTATAATGAACAATATATTACAAACGTACTGATCAAGATAGTAAATGCTAAAAATACTAGGTTGAACATTCAGATTCTATATCAGAGCAATAAGTATATGTGTATTCTTAATCATTAAAAGTTATAAGTAAAACTGAGTAGTTATTGAGTCTCTGGTAAAACATTTAGCTAACCAAAAAACATGTCTTAAGATAAATGAACAATTTGTCCAGAGAATGCAAACTGAAATTCCTGAAAAATAAGAAATCTCAAATTCTGAAGGTTGAAGCGGACGCTTTAGAACTCGACATCAGTTGTTGATGCACATCCTGAGATACTCTGAAAAACATAACAACTTTTACATCTAATAATTATTTGAGAACTTTTTTGTAATAGTTGCTACAAAACTTCCGCCCGGTAACATACCAAGAATAAAATGAAATAAAATTGTTATAATTGTAATAAATAACTATATAGATATTATGAAAGCTTAAAATTAACTATTTTGACCTTTTAAACGTCAATCAAAAAAGGATAATACACATAAAGCAACCATAATGATTAATTCTTTATAATATATAATAAAGTTTAAGTAGAAGCTCGAGACTCTTAACAGTCCAGAGATAATCAATTTTTCGGCATTTTAGCTAAAATGTCAAACAGGAAGTAGTTTGACTTTTTAAATCCATGTTCCAAACATTACAACAATCTTAAAATATTCTATTCTATTTACTTACACTTCAGAAATGGACAAGTACATAAGTTAAGCTTAAAACAGCAAGTGATGTAATATTTGGTAAATTAATATCTATAAAATACTAAATATAAGTACATGTAATCATTATTTGAAATCTTTTAGGTTTATTATATAATTTAAGTTTAGTTCAACAAATTTGTAGCTAATCTAAGATGAATGGAAATCTTTTGATAGATTTTTATTACTTTTACAATAATATAGAAATGATGGATGATAAATATAAACATTATTTCAAAATATATAAATGAGATTCACTAGTAGACAAGCGAGAGGTGTTTTGTTTATATAATTCTAATAGATATATTGTAATATAACAAAATAGTTGGCCAAATAAATATCAAAAATTGAGATAATTTTAGATAATAGAGGAGTGAGGGTGAACTATTGTATTAATCATGAACCGGTAAATGTCCATGGCGCAGTTTCCCTCATTAAAAACTGTTTTGGAGATATGATATTTTCACCCCAAAATGACTTAATTCTTATAGAGATATACTAGTATATTTTTACGTGAACATCTCAAATACGTGCGTATGTAGCCACTTTTACACTACTTTTGATATCAATAAAACTAGAGTTCGTGCGCCGTATGTTTAGAGTTAATGTAGAATTTTATATTATAGGTTATTTCGACGCAAGAATTTTAGCATGCAAACATTATAACATGATAACATATATAGTAACTACATGAGCCATGTAGTTATCTAAACGATTATATGGATATTGTATGAATATAACTAGCATTTATTTAACACATTATTAACTTAAAATTTAATTATAAACATTACATAAGTAAAGCATCAAAATTCAAGATTATAAATAATAACTTAAAATTTTAAATAATACAACATTCTATAGTACTCTATTACCCCCATGTTGGGAATATATTGTTTTAAATGAAAGTTTAAGCTTATTTTTACTCTTGCCCTGTGTCTAAATACTACTTTGATCCTTTCATTGATTGAAGTGGGACAACAATTATATTAATATTCTTGTTGTCAACAAGCGACACCATAAAATCGCACACAAGACAACCAATTTATGACACTATTCCCTGGTTTAAACCTTGACCAAATAAGAAACAACGCTAACACGCAACTCCCCTACTCAACCAAAAGCTGTTATCAACAAAAAGATCTCCAAAACAAACTCCATTAGCCCAAAAGAGCTAACGGAGAGTCTGTGAGGAGGTGTGACGTGTGATAACGCTGTGCGTAGATATTTGGTTAGAGAGGAATGTTGTTGGTTTTTTAGGGATCATTGGTTTAGAAAGGAAAGGAAATGTGATGATCAGAGAAAAAGGGTGATTAGTATAGATGTAATTTAGTATACTCCTAATAAGTGAATATCTGTAAAATACTTTTTGTATCTTTTGCAATAATAAATTAAAAAATAACCAATTGCTTCTGTGCTTACAAGTATTATTATAAATTTATTAAAAGTCTTATAAATCTTATAAATTAGATTAGAATACATACAACATATTTATTTAATACATATTTCAACTAATATACTGAAATATTAGAATATACAATATTATTTTTTACAGTATATACAGTATGTATATAATTACAAAAGGTTAGTGTAATTTGTGTTCTGACTTTTACATTCATTCAATAATACTGCATTTTACAATTTATATTCACTTCACATAAATAATGGAACAGCAAATAATTCTAACCACGTGGAGAACCCTCTAGAAACAGCAGGTGTCCTTCCTGGACCTCCTGCGCTACCACTCGCACATAAACCGCCACGAGATCCAGTTCATCCGGAAGTCCACTGTCGACACGCAGATGCTCGGGAAGTTCGTCGTGGTCGCCTGCTACCTCACGACCCGGCGCTTCATGCCGCTTCTGGACGGCACGCTGAACGCCAGAAACGTCTTCAAGGCCATGTGCTGGGACTTCAACGACTTCCGAAAGCACAAGCTCTCTGGTGACTTGAAGGCCTCGCTTCTGAACTACTTCCGGCGCTGTGCCGAGGTGGGCTTCTCGCACAACGACGTCGTAACTTTACAAATCACGCAGTCGCTCGCGACTCCCTACGAGCCGTTCTTCGTCGTCTTCAAGCAGGGAAACGTGGTCACGGTCTCCGTCCGCGGCACGATCACTTTCGGGGACTGCCTCGCCGACAACGACGGCTACCCGGTGGAGCAGGAGTTCCGCGGCCAGAAGGTGTTCGCGCACCGCGGCTTCCTGAAGATGGGCGAGAAGGTCGTCCAGCATTTGAAGGAGAAGAACCTCCTGGACGGCCACGAGGTCGTATTCACGGGCCACTCCATGGGCGGCAGCATCTCCACCGTCTGCAGCTACCTGATGGCCAGAGAAGGCAAGACGTGCAAGGCGATCTCCTTCTCTCCGGCGCCCGCGCTCTCCGAAAACCTGTGCGAAATGCTCCAGGACAGGGTCACGTCCATCGTGTTCGAGCGCGACGGCATCCCGCAGGCCAGCATCCACGCGGCTAAGACGGCCATCAACCGCGTCCGAGACCTGAAGAAGGGGCTCACCCCGCCGGACCACTGCGCCTACTCCAAGCTGAACACCGAGCCAGACCACTTCTTCGTGGCGGGCACGGTCGTCATGGTCTGGAAAGGGCAGTTCTACGAGGTCGACCGCCACCAGATCGGCGAGCTGAGCCTCCAGTTCCAGACGCTCACGGACCACGCTGGCGCCAGCTATGTAGCAGAGTGTTGCTATAGGTAAACAATAAAAAATGAATGATTTATAAAATAAAAATCTATAATGTATATTATCTTATAATTAATACGCAAATTATTCCACTTCCAATGCCAGAGACGATTCAATTTTAGGAATTGCATTCTCGCTTGACTAGAATGGCAAATAATGTAATTGATTAGCTAGAATAAAATATTTCAACTCGCGAATTATATGTAATGTTTGAAAAAGATTTACTTTGTAATCCAAAAGTAGATCATTTATTTCCAAAAAATGTTTTGCCAGTATTTTAAAATACTATTAACTTTACGAGAATGTAATTAACATCAAATTTATTACCTATTATTGCAGAATGTATAAATTTAGATTTATATACTCAAAGTACTTCAATTGATTAAAGTATTTACATATAATTGCAAATGGTTACTGAATAACTGAAATTATAAACTGAAATCTCACAGAATTTTTAGAAAGAAGCATTAGATTTGGAGAAGAAACTCGCAAAATAACTATAAATGACTTAATAACAATTACTTGAGCGTTAACGATATGGAAAAATATATAACATGGATGGAAGAAATGCGTATATGGGTTAAGATGATCCAGAGACGGCGTAAGACAAATTACTAATTTAAATAAGATAGTAACTTAACGAAAGAGATACATAAGTGCATATTCATGAATTGGAAATTAAATCAAATCACGAGCACATTAACCGTTTATTAAATCTAGTGGAAACATTAAAAATGAAAGCGCTTACTCATGAAGCTGAAACTCAAACAGATGTTATATTGGAGTCTAGACAGGAGTCAAGGTTAAAGTCAAGGCAACTTTAAGTTGAAAACATTGTGCGGTAAGCGTATGACACAGAGGATTTCAAAGTGCTTGAGTTCATTCTCCAAGATAATGCATCATTTACTCCCAAAAAGTATTTTAGGAAGCAAACTGAGATAAAGGAGGTGATAAAGGAGTCTCCACGTGATTCTCAGAGGCGTAATTTCATTTTTGACAGGTAGGGGACGAAAGTGAGTCTGGACCAGCCGAAGTTCTTCGATAAGGTTAACGAGGGTTAGTACGTGGAAAAGAGCACGAAGAAGACCTATTACATTAACAAGGACGAGTTTTACGTGTACAAGGACGAAAATAATTTGGAGTGCTACATTGACGCGCTGGGCCGCATGAACAAAATCGCCTCCACTTGGCGTGCGATTGAGAACGATGACGGCTACTTACAGCTTTCAGATTATCTCTTCATTACTCCAACTGGTACCGCGTTTCATTTGGATTCGTATAAAAACGCGTATACCCCAGACAAGCTCCCTCTAACGCACCTATTCCAGACCTCGACCACTTATCAATCAATTCCAATCATTGACCTTATATCCAGTAATTAAATTCAATTAAATCTCGGAACTTAAACTGAATTTTACGAAAACGGGTAGTTCCGCTCCATTCTCGAACTGACCAGAATTAATTAAAACACTTTTATTGACGACAAAACGCAACAACAGTTTTAACAAAACGACGAATTCGTGAGCAAAAACGTAAACGGAAAATAATTCTTCGAATCAAACGAAGGAAAATAATATTTAAATATAAAAGGACTTTACGACACGAACAGTTTATTCTGTCAAATGATAAACGACGAAATGATATTTTAAGATAAAACGGGAAAGAACTGGGGAGTGGACTTACAAGGGAGGTGTTTGTACAGCAGAATTGACGACAACACTAAATACGTTGTAAACAACCTTAAAGAAGCAAAAGAAGAACTCAAAAGAAAAGCACACGCTGCTAAAACAAATAACTTTGACTAAGAGCAGTACAAAAAACTTGAGGAGATGTACAAAGCGGAATAAATGAAAGTACTACAATTGAAACAAGAATAACAAAAACAACTCGAAATAAACAAACTACAGAGAGAGTCGATGTTGCACTAAACACCTACACGAGTAATAAATAACGAGAAGACAAATAACTCAATCACCGATACAATGGACACAATTAAAGAAGAAAGCGAAGACACGTTCAAAAAGACAGTCAAAGAATCACAAAACAGGAAACTAGTCGTTAAAGAAGAACCAAAAGAAATCATCAAAGAACCCGTTAAAGAACCAGTAAAAGAGGCTAACCAAACCGCAAAACTGCAAATGCCGCGTAAACCAGACAACATCAAAAAGCCAACGTAAAATAATGCCCCAAAGGATATCAAAGATATTCTCAAACCAAATAATAATCAAAGCAAAGATAAATCCAAAGGAAACGCAATCAACTTCCAACCTGAAATTAAAAATGATCAGTAAAAATCAGTTGTGCAAGAAGTCAAAAAAGGTGAAGCATAAGTAAAATCTGGTAAGAAAGAACCAGAAAATTCTGAAAAGATAAAACCTATCAATAAAAATAACTCAGATTTAAAATAGAAAAAAGAAGAGAAGACTTTAGTAAAAGAAAAACCCATCTTTAATTAATTTTAAGATCCTATCGCTGAAGTATAGAAAATCGTTTCAAACTCTGAGTAGAACAAATCCAATGATAACTCGAACACTAAATATAATAATTTGAACAACACAGTATCAAGTGAGCAAGCGCTTAAAACCAATTCAGGTCCACAATATGCTATAACAGAAGATTAAGTGGCGAATGATGAGGAAACAAAACCAATTGAATAATAAAAACCAAATGAAGATGACATCCACGTGCAATAATAAAGAAGTAATATTTACACCAAAAATATTAACTAAGAAAATGAAGAAAATGTTAGTTAATAAGAAAATGAGTAAGAAGAAAATACGCAAGAACTTGTAACGTCTCTTTCCATACCGAAACTAAAACTAATAGACAATAGTTCAGAAAGTATAAAATTCTAGAACTCAAAGCAAAGAATGGACCCATTTAATAATGAATATTCCGAATAGAATATAAGTATGCAAAGTAACAGCCATTATTCAGAAAGAGAAAACAATTCTAATGCACTTGTGGACGAACTATCTCAATAAATAATTGAAAAAGATCACGCCCTATAAATGATTTAGGAAGAAGTATTTCAACTGAAATCTGATTTAAAACACACTAAAAGCAAACTTACGAATTCGTTGGCTAGCATGGAAAATCTGATGATTACAGATACTAAATATGTTTCCTATCAATCTGAATTAAAGTAGAATAAACTGGTTTAATACGAAAACGAGTAGTAATCAGCTACTGAAAGTGTAGGGAGATTATCAATTTAATCAGATTAGCAAATAAAATTAAATGACGAAGTAACACTGATTGTTGATAACCAGTAATTTAAAGTGCATGTAACTGAACCAAAGAAGGAGTTAATAAAGTCGAATGCAGTTGACCACGTTCTCTTATCTCAAGAAATTGAAAATGTAAACAACGTCACTAAAAATACACTAAAGTTGGATGAGATTAATAAGCCCTTGTTGTACAAAGTGTAAAAGGATACTGACAAGTAATCAAATAGCGACAAGTAATAAAATCAGTAAAACGCCTAAAATAATCAACAACAGTAGAATTTGGACTAATTTAATAATTCAGTTGAAATCGAGACTAAACACAATCCATCTGAGAATCCAATTTTAAAAGCACAACTGGACCTTTCTCAAATAAAGCCGGACACTGTGGTGAAAACAGCTATTTTCATAGCTCAGCCTCACTTACTTAGTACAGCAACCTAAACACACCTTTGATTCCTCAAAAGTAACACTCGATCTCCCAACCAAATACGTAGCCCCACAGAACCCACTTCCACCTAAAAATCCATAGAAAGCGCCCGAAACTAAAAACTCGGAGCCGTTAACTCTAACTGAGCTAGAACTCGATGTGTAACATGAACCTATCCAGCACCCGTTTTAAAACCAAGAACCGCTCAAAAATAACTCAACTGTTTAACCACTTCCTGAGAAACCCGTTAACAAACAGGAAAAACGTCCTGAAGCCCAAATCGTAACCCAAAACAAGAGCTCCTTACCAAATCTCTCATCATAACACGAATAACAATAAATGTCTCAGCCAGAATAAGATAATACTTAAAGTTAATAAAATAATATAAACGATTAAAACACTCAAAACGAAGAAGAAAGAGCAAGCGTTTACGAACAGAAGACGCCAAAAACGAAGGATTAAGGAGTTCAGGTTAACTTCAACATTCAGTTTTACATGAACGAACTCGAAAATAACAACTAGGTGAAGAAAAACCAATTCGACAACAGAGACCTCGAGGTAAAACAACTTGTTAACCTGAGTCACAGTGAGTAAAACGTGAAACCTGGGATTTACAAGAATACCAATGTAACAGAGCAAAAATTGTACCAAGAGATAGGCTACAAAACGAAACCGCAGGAAACGAAACAGGTCGAGAACAAAAACCAACTAAACACAACACCAGAACAAAGAGTGCTGCTGTAAGGGCATTTCCCAAAAACGAGCATCTTCAAGGGCACAATTGAAATTGACGTAAAACAAAGCGTATAGTTACCAGATAAGGAAGAGAAACCACAGAAAGAAATAAACTATAGCAGTCAGTTGAACAACAGTGCGTACAAAAACAATAACGTGGAGCTGAAGTTTTCTGATCAGCAGCCTGTGACCATGAAGAAAATCAATTAATTATTGAAGAGGAGCAACATGAGCCCTCAGGTGCAAACGTTCAACCTCCAGAACAACTACGTGAACGAAGATCCAAATATACTGATAACTGAATAGTAAAACCCAATTCAGGAGGTGGAGCTATGCATGTCCATGATCTACTCCCTCCAGTACTATCCTCCAAGAGAGAAGTTCTCGGAGTACACTTAAACACTCCCTCCAAAGCTCTCTTACTACCAAAAAGTGCTCAAGTGCAGTCTGTTCTCTCAGCAGAAAATAACAGAAGAACCGTACATGATGAGCTTCCGTTCGTCCTCCAAGCAGAAAATTGAGATTCCCCTTGACTTCGGACCCGTTTACGCGAACAACGACGGCCTTATGTGCTTCAAAGACGGAGGAGGCGATTCGTGGGTCGTTCTCAAGAACGAGTGCGTGGTTGAAATTGAGGGAAGGTACTTCAAGTACGTTAAGGGCGGACAAATCGCGCTTAATAGAGACGAAATCGAAGCGCTCAAGTTATTTTAACAATAAAATTACAACGAGGTGCAAACATTCAACCAAAATCTTATGGACGTGAGCGCAACGAGCATTAACATAGCTGGAGAAAACTACAGTAGATCAATCGGAGTGCAGTGCGCAGAATACATGAAAGAAACAGAACAAATGAAATACCCCATGTTCGGAAAAGCGTCCGGGCAAATGATGACCTCGCCACTGGTTAGCAGCGGAATCAGGTAGTCACCAACACTATTCGTAACCAAAAAGATTAAAACACTCACAGAAATAAAAGCTGAGAAAATGGACATCATGCAGCCACTCGGCTCCGTTATCGGACTGACTGTTGAAAAGAAGTCAAAGTGAAAAGATCAAACAAACTATAATAAATTAATTAGATTTTATCAAGTTAAAACTTATCTAGAATATGGGGAAATATGTTAATCAATTCCTACACATTCATATTATCTTTAATTATTAACTATTTGTATTGTTTCCGAGTATTCAATGTACTATATAAGTATAAAAGATTTTAATATTGCAAATTAATATTTTAAAATTTAGTATCTACGATCTATGAAAACGTTATTACATGACCTGATTTAATCTGATTTACAACTTTCATGTTAGGATAAAAATGATATAATTTTGGTAAGATATAAGTTACCAGTTCACTAAATTATGGGTTGTGATCTATAACATTTATTAATGCTTGAAATAGAATAAAATTAAAGTAACTGTAAACATCATCGAAAAGGTGCTGCGCCGCCAAGTATTCGTGTTAAGAACACGCCAAACCAGAGCACCGCCCAAGTTTCCGGCGCTCAGTTCACGAAACCAGAACTGGACAAGTGCAAGCAGGTCTTCGAGCAGATCGACAAGGACGGGTCGGGGATGCTGGACCTGACCGAGCTGGAGTCGGCCTTCAGCCAGATGGGGAACAACATGTCCAGATCGCAGATTCTCTCGATGATGAACCTCTGGGACCTGACCGAAAGCGACCAGCTCAACTTCTAGCAGTTCCTGCACATGACCTACATATCCCAGAACTCAGAGGAAAGCAACCAGGCCAAAATGCTCTTCTTGCTCGCGGACTCGGACTTCTCCGGCTGCATCGACGTGAAGGAGCTCGAGAAGATCTTCGCCAAGTTGGGGGTAAACATGGAAACGGGGCAGGTCAAGAGCCTCATCTCGCAGGTAAGCAAGGGCAAGTCCGAGCTTTCGTACACCCAGTTCGAAAAAATGTACAAGTAAATGGTGGAATGAGAGGATTGTAACATAGATATCCATAATAATATATATTAGCATGATATGTTATAAACCATCAGTTATAAACCAATCAAGATATTTGAATGAACGAGTGAATAAAGTAATACCCCCAACCGCGTTTCATTTTATAATTATTAGATGAAATAGTAAATCAAATGTTTAAGGTACCCATTATTTGTGTATGAATGAGAGGATTGTAACAAATTACAATAGTTTTAACGTTATTTAACAATATTGAGTGTAGATAGGTAAATCTAAATCATTCAGCTCGAGTTAAATACAAAATAAGTGAACGCCAAAACCAAAAATAGTATAACAATTATTTCTACTAAAAAGTGATTTTACAGTATCTTAAAATTTTAAGGATCGTATTAACCCTGAACCCACGTTTTCCACTGATATATATCAGTAAATTCGTAATCGACATTACTATATTAGAATTTTAGATCGTTGCGTTTAAGGAGCACGTCATCTAAATACTAATTTAAATCGTCGACAAAATTAAAACATTGTGCCAAAGTGTTATCTTTCAGAAAGTCGTTGATATTACCCTCGATTACCACGATCCGATAAATACCTGTTTGAGGTAGCTGCGTCAATTCTAATTTCAATGTTTCATTGTGAGTTATTGTCTATGTCCCAGTGATATTCATCATCTAACTTTAAATACAATACCTTCCACCTTCTAAACGATAGTATAACTTTACAAGACCGTGTAAGAAAAGAACCCTAAGAAGTTTTCTACTCAATTTCTACGGTTAGCATATTGTTGATTCCAGCATATTTTATTAACTAACAATATACTTAGGAGTCAATACAGAGTATTATTTTGGGTATGCAATAAACATCCCATATTAGTTAATGAATAACGTTTATTATTCGTCATCAAACATGAAATTTATATCTATTATAGATCTTGGCTTTAAAATATCAATATAAACTTTTTAATTAGAACCAACGAGTCTGTGTTACTACCAATACTGAATATTGTTAACAAATTTAGAATATGCTATTTCGGAGTTTTGGTACATTGGATTGTAAATGATATTTACAGTGTCGTCAAAATTGTAGTGGCTAACACAGTTAGATTCTTAAATAAACAGTTAGTTAGAGGGCATTAATTACACATTATTATGGAAGAAATGCTTGTAATCAAGTTGTTTTAAGTTAATTAGTTATATCGTAGGTTAATTACTCGCAATTTTTGTGCAAACGTATATCATACTGTATCGAATATTTGCACACTATGATATCTTTTGTGGTTGAAGAGTACGCAGCTACGAATGCACTAACCTGCTTAATTTTAAGTAAAATGCTACATTACTCGTTATCTCAAGTAACATACCTTCTTCTAACGTGATATTGTGATTGAATAAAAATTGAGATACTGGAAACTATTCAACTTGTTTTAAGTATTTAGAGTTGTACATACTTCTTTTTGGAATTTAATAAATAGTTCCATTGATTTGTTAATAAAAATTTACCAAACTTAGAGGAATTCTTACGTTTATTTCAGAATCGAACATATCAAGACAGTAATTTATACTGAATCGCTACTTAAAAAATGAACAGTCATCGAATTTCATTACCTCAGAACTTGTCATATCAATATTATAAAGAGGTTTGAATGAGTTTCCTTCAAAATATTCTTCGCTCATAACAGTAAGTACTTATCTATTCATGTTCAAACTTGTACTTTCGTAGATCTTTCCCATTTGTGATTGATGCTATGTGGAAATGAGGTAATTCGATTTTATATTAAAAGTTGTAGAATCTAAAGTAAGCGGTTTTTAATTATTACTGAAATATATTTAATACTTCGAAAGATCAATTAATTAATCCACAGTTAAATTATTTATTAATGCTTGAGATATTTTCGTTTTTCGCATAACCAACGAATTTGCAATTATTCCTTTGGAGATAGTATCTCCATATTACAACTATTTTTATTATTAATCCATAGTTGACACGAAAGGTCTAAAACCCTGCTGGTTTGTATTAGTCATTCGATTCAGGTACAATTTTTATTACGCGTCGGAAAGTAAAGTTTTATTTGTGATCATAAAACAATTTTAATTTATGCTATCATCACTAAAAGTTTATATTTCTTCCCATGCAACATGTTATCTCGCTGAGATTGCTACCAATCCATAATATTAATTATCTACAATAATAGCTTTTACAAAATGCATTGATAATTCAAAACCAAATGTTTGCGATGTAGTAATCAGATTCGTTAAAAATATTTATTTATCCAAATAATTTAACAATATGTTATGAATTTATAGTTTAAAGAAATCATTAACTTGTCTTAAACTTTTAAAAGAGTTATTTTCTTAGTTCAAATAAATATAGGACGCGTTTAAACTCTTGATGTTTACTATAATATGTTATTAATAATTTAATAATTTATTTTTCTGCTGTTAAACAATCTTATAAAGCTTATTCTATGCAATATTCTCTATTTGTGTATGTTAAAATGGTTTGACAAAATATGGATTAATCAGCACGAAATTTGTTGAGTTAAATTTTGTATTGTGAATGTTCCCGTAGATTCCTCTTGTAATTATGAATGAAATTGTAATATTTGTGTTATTTTCATAATTTTTGTGAAAAACGTGAAGTAACTCTTCAAAGTTAACAGATTAGTGCTACGAAGATTTGATGCTTGCTAATATCAGCTCCAATTATATATAATCAGAGCTATCGTAGAATATTTCTTGAATATTTGATCCAATCGTATAAATATGAATACTTGTGTTCATTGTTACCATGTTAACAATGTCAATAATAAGGAGCTTGGAAAGTTCTAGTTCTTTTTAATCAATATTTAAGTCTATATAAATGTCAACTTAATCCATTAAGTTAAATGCAAACCTTCCCAAGGTTAAACGAGCATCGTATTCTGTTTGGTATCTATTGTATGGAAATATGAACGTGTTCAAATTTTTGTCAATAATTGTAATTTCATCGTAGATTAAAAAATTATCTTTTTCGTTTTGTTTTATTGGTTTTATATGTTCATACAATGAACTGCATATTGTACATTCTTATGTATGGCTATTTTTACTCGAATAATGATTTTTATAAGTTTACATAATTTTTGTAGTGTCAACTTCTGAATTATAATTATAGAACTGATCATAAACTTGAGTTCTGTTAAGAATTGGAAAATCACAATTCACTTGCTCAGCGAAATTAATTAAATTGTTTATTTCAAGTTCCTATAATCCTAAAAAATTTTAACGAGTGTTTAAATAATTTCTAGAACGCTATTATTGATTTATTGCATCAGTTGTTATTATTTATTGTGTTTATTTAGAAATATTATTAAATACACTAGTCAAATACGATTATATAGTTTGTTGTACTTATAAATCTTATATAATCTAGGTTTCTAAACTAATTTACGATAATGAATTTATAATTGCAATCATGTTGGAAGTGGTAAAACATAAAATGCTTTATGATGAAAATATAAGTACAAAAGAGTTAAAATTACTTCTATATATAATCTAATATTTAAGTATGCTATACTTAGATTAATAGATGATATAGTTGATATAGTTCATAATAACAGTTATACTGTTGTTGTAGCATAACTTAACTTAAACACATATAAAATAATAAACAAAGTACGAAAAAAAAGTATTATAAATTGTAAACTTGTATTTATAATTATTTAAGCTATTTTCAACAATATTATGATACAAAAAGATAATTCAGTAGTGAGGTTCGTCATATATACGAGGTTAGAGCTATTTTGGAGGTCCTCTTTTATAAATCTCTTATATGCGGATTTCTGTAGTAAATGCAATAACATGCATATCACAACAAACTCCTAACAAAGAGTCTGTGGGGAGATACCCCAGATATTTGATTAGTTTTGTATATGATTTTTGAGATGTCATCAAATTATGTCAATTCAGAAATGATAGTATTGTTTTATACTGATATTGTTTTATACTTTATCGTGTTATTACTGTGCTATTAATATTTATATAACATTAATGTTAGGTTATTAAATTTTCAGAGATGATGGATGTATGCAGTCTGTTTTAATTAGAAAATATTTCTGATGAAGTTGTTAATGATGTTAGTGTTTACATATATTTATACTTCACTATTTATTTTTTTCTATTTTTTTAAATCATAAAACAATTTTATATTCATATTTTCTGAAATTATCTTAATGTATGAGACTAAACTATCTAAAACGTGTTGTTTCATGATAGTTTTGATTTTCAGGTTACAGTTATTGTATAGATGTTTAAGATGTACCTGAGTGAGCCAACGTTCAGAATGTCACGAGTCCCTTGGATTGACTCTTTCCAGGGACGGTTTCATTCTGAGAGATTCTGTTGAAATATAGAAATCCATAGATCCACTTAAAGATGTACAATATATAATAAAACAATTTATAACATAATAATTTATAATATATTATATAAAACCACTCCAAATCAAATGAGAACTGTAAATATTATGAATAGTTTCTCAACAAATATAGCCCATAAACTGTAAGATGATATAAAATAAAGTTTTAATAGATTAAATGAAAATATAGAAGGTCGACCGATATACGTAATGTTCGAGCCACTACTTGGCTGTGATTCGGCTACAGATCATGAAAGTCCTAAAAGTGTGTTGCCATTATTCAGGGATTACATTGAATTTGCGAAGGGGTAAATAATAAGTAATATATTGCCAATTATTATGCAAGAATTGGATTAATAACAGGTTTATGTGCCAACAACGAATATTGAGTTGGATAATCTGTACTAGGAATTACAGTAGACTAAAAAGTAGTTATAGGTTACGTAGAAACTGCTAGAAGCAACCTAAAAGCCGATTGACTTGGAGTAGAAGCAAATACAGGCTAATTCTCTTTCGTATTCCCAGTTTAGGGAGAAGAACAGGTATGGCTCGTTGTACAGGGCCGATAAGGTGCAAAATCAGTCAGAAATCATAGCCGATCAGTTGCAAGAAACGATTGAGAAGTTGAAGGATCAGTTACAGGATAAGCAGCTCCAGATAATGAAAAACAACAAATTCCAGCAGGAGCTCAAGCAATAGCTTGACATTTACAAGCAAAACCAGGAAATCCTCGAGGGGCTTGACATAGCCGACATTCAAAAGCTCTTCTTCCAGAAGATCAAAAAAGCTTCTAAACAGGACCTCCATTTAATAAAGGAGTTCCTAACGAACCCCTGGAGAAAACAAGAGCAAGTTTAAAATGTAACAAGTAACATTTAAACGGTCCAAGAAACAAAAAACGAAGTAAAAAAACAGCAAAACTTCAAGAATTACATTTACGACAGAAACGGATACCAAGTGAATCTGGACAACCCGGAACTATTCACAATCCACAAATCAATTTACACTGAACTGTTAACTGGGAGGGAATACTTCAGAAGCAAAGAGGGGAGATTCATCTACAAAGACGAAAACGATAACGTCATGTACAGAAACGACCTGGGACAACTAATCAGAACCCTAAAATGGAACAGAAAACTCATGTTCGTGGACTACTACGACAGAAACGTACTCATGGAAACATTCCAACTCCCAATCAGAAAATACTGCACAAACAACGGACAATTCTACTTCGTTGACGACTACGAAAACCACTACACAGCTGAAGGAACGGACAAAATAGCACTCACCGACAGAGACGTGGTTGATAAAAGCGTTCAGCCACCTGCTGTTATAGATTTCATAGCCAGCATGCAAAGTAAGCACGAATTCTGCACATTTCCATAATACTACTAATTTGGAGTGCGCAAATCGGTTCTGGATCAAGAAACAGCAACTGAAAACGACCAAACAATCTACATTGATAAATTATCGCGCCTGAAGTACAAATGCGTGAATAATCAAGTATTTTAATTTTCTAACAACCAGCTTCTATGTGAGTCGTCTAACAGCGAATAATTCAAGCTTTTGCGCGGTTTGTACAATACTTAAGACATTTACGTGAATCCACAGGACTCCACCTTCCGTGATACGGAGAATCGCACCTGGTACGTAGATATTCAAGCCAAGTGCTATTACTAATTGATTAGCTCGGCCAGGTACGTTCCAATGACCACCTCCGAGCTCAAGCACACCAAGAGGAAGTCAATCGACGCTAATGAGCCCAAGTAACAGTAAATACAAATAGTGCCTTAAAACACACCGAGAACATTCACTCAGCCTGAAACTGATGACCTACTTAGGATTCCAGTTTCCCCGCTCAAAAAAGTTAAAGTTGACAGCTCTCAAACAACAGCCGCTTAAAATATGCAGAACAGTTTTCAACCGGAGAAAGGGAGGCGGAACTTTGGAGTTCAGGTCGGGCAGAGCAATGTTAGGAACTTCAAGTGAAAGTAAATTTATTTATTTTTACAATTTATTATTGATACTAAAACAATTATGATGATATAGTAATGATACCACTCTCCAACCTAAAATCTTTTGGTCATGATTTAATTGTACAATATCGGAGAAAATTAAGTAATTATCATGTATTACTTAGAATTGAAGATTATAGTTTAAGATTCTTCGTCTAAACACTTACGTAGGTATAATTATTTAAATATCTTTATATCAAGTTATATAGTGGTTGTTATTCTTTCTAAATTTTTAGATTTAATGTAAGATATATAGAAATAATTGTAATATTAATTAACCTACATTTTTTCACAGTATTCAACATAAGTTAAGTGATTAGTGTAAGCAAAAAATTTAATGTGATACTTGATTTACAATTTTTCAATTAACGAAGTTACAACAACATAAGATTCAGAATTCACTTTTTATTTAATATAATTTACAATTTGAAAATTATCACTAAGTTTCTTTCTTACATGAAATAAACTACGAATTATAACATTATATGTTGCAAATATCAATCAATTTGTCCACTTCTTAACAATGATTCAAGTTCAAGTTATAAACAAACAAATAGTAATAGACTAGTTCACATCAATTAAATTTTTAGAATAAGGGTCTTTTATTACATGTTTTACTGCGATCGATAAATTTCAAAGAAAAGTTATATTAACCGTATCAGATAATGAAAGAGAATTGTAATCTCGTCTAAAAATGGCTAATAAACTATAAAACATACATGGTGTGTAAAAATACTATGGGAATTACAAGCTAACAATTTCAGATTACAATTTAGCAGTATTAAATTAATTATTCCCTCGTGTGTTTACTAATACTTCTTCTATCCTTGTAGGAGAATATTATAATACAAATTTTAAAGCCTATGTTGATTAATTAAGTATAAACAAGAAAATCAATGTCTTTTATCAGATTGTATAAATTGTTGAAGAACTACACAGCAATGATGTGTATCACATGGATTTAAAACCTTCTAATATTCTATTTCATAATGATTAACCAGTAATAATAGATTTTGGCCTTGCGGTTGAAAATTAAATAGTTGAATCAAGTTTAAATACGAGTGCATACTCTCCAAAGCACGATGTATATGCTGGCTAAGTATTTCCAGATAAATTTGACATTTTTTGCCTTGGAAATATTCTCCATGAGATGCTAACTAAGTAAACTATTTTCCCTTCAATCATAAAAGATCCTAAGTTTTAGAAACTGCTACAAACCAAAGTTGGCACACTAGCTGCAAATTTAATCACAGGAATGACAAAGTGGGACCAGGAGCAGCGCTATCCCATTAAAATAATACTTGAACACCCATTATTCATAAAATCTGACCTCACCAGTTTATAAGAGGATGAAAATAATTTAAAAGAATTCCTTAACAATTACACTTCAAGTTAATCTGATTCAAGTTCAATATTTGTTCAGCAGTTATCTCAAAATTGTTCATGCAGCGATTTCCAAGACCCATACCAGGAACTGGTTCTCTTCAACACAAGAGAATCACTATATGATTTAGCTGGTAGTTAATAAATGTCATCAATTCAATGTGGAATTCTGTTCATGGAGGATGAAGACTCACTTGATTTATGAAAAATGTACATTTGTGAAACATAGAAAAAAGAATTATGAACAATATAATGAGTATAATGAGTAATGTTGAATGATCAATTATTAAAAATAATTTAAAGATTATGCATATTTTTTTCTCTAAATGTTAGAAAACATGATTATTACATATTATTTATAAGATTTTAGTATATATTCGTAACTATATCAATAATCGGTCAAGATATATTATTTTTCACATCAAATGGGATGTAGTGCATAAAAAATGCTGATGCTTGAACCAGAGACACAATCTGATACATAGCAACCTCGTAAAAAAGGTGCTGCGCCGCCAAGTATTCGTGTTAAGAACACGCCAAACCAGAGCACCGCCTAGTTTTCTGGCACTCAGTTCACGAAACCAGAACTGGACAAGTGCAAGCAGGTCTTCGAGCAGATCGACAAGGACGGGTCGGGGATGCTGGACCTGACCGAGCTGGAGTCTGCCTTCAGCTAGATGGGAAACAACATGTCCAGATCGCAGATTCTCTCGATGATGAACCTCTGGGACCTGACCGAAAGCGACCAGCTCAACTTCTAGCAGTTCCTGCACATGACCTACATATCCCAGAACTCAGAGGAAAGCAACCAGGCCAAAATGCTCTTCTTGCTCGCGGACTCGGACTTCTCCGGCTGCATCGACGTGAAGGAGCTCGAGAAGATCTTCGCCAAGTTGGGGGTAAACATGGAAACGGGGCAGGTCAAGAGCCTCATCTCGCAGGTAAGCAAGGGCAAGTCCGAGCTTTCGTACACCCAGTTCGAAAAAATGTACAAGTAAATGGTGGAATGAGAGGATTGTAATATAGTTATCCATAATATTATATATTGGCATGATATGTTATAAACCAATCAAGATATTTGAATGAACGAGTGAATAAGATATGTTATGTTCTATTTATGGAACGTAAATTTTATTACTTTATATTGAATTTAGTAAACATTTTCCACTTTAAAATGGCGGACCCATTATTTGCGTTAAATTATTAGCACATGTCGGATTTGATAATGTCTAATGTGAAGCAAGCTGCTGTGCAGGCGTTTACAGATTTGAAGCAGTAGATTACGTAGCGTCCGTTGTATGTGATGTTTGAGCAGAAGTTGAATTGCAATCCGAAGGTGGATCATTTGTTTCCGAAGAGCATTCTACCTCTTTTTGACGATAATTTGGACTTGGCTTTGAACACGATAATTAGCGCCTGTTACCCGATCATTTTGGACTCGATTATGAAGAGCGCTTATTAATAAGACGAGAACGAGGACCAGCTCATAATTCAGCATTTAATTTCTCAGTTGTAAATTGTAAAGTAATTGTAACAGCAATTAAAAGCTGAAACACAAAGACATTTGCAATTATAGCTCGAGTCCTCTGGTTAACTCCAGAAGTACCTCAAAATGACGAACGAGCAGCTTTTTGAGCTCAAAAGGGTCGGAAAAATCTACAAACCGGACAGGAAACAAAATAGCTCCGAGCAAAAGGAAAACGGAACCGAAAAAGAGGACGAAAACGAAAACGACTTCAAAAAAGAACTCCAACTGAAAGAAAACGACATAATAATTCTCAAGAAGGAACTAATTCTAGCCCAAGACGAAATAAAACAACTCAAAGAAACATAAAACAACTTAAATCAACAGAAATAAGAAAAAACGAACGTGAACGTTGACGCAATCAAATCCGGACTCAGACCTCAGGGATCAAAACTGAACTTGAAACTGAGCGACGTCTTCGAATCAAAAGCTGCCGGAGACCGCCTAAAATACCTAGAGCAACAAATAACAAAAATTTACCAAAACGACGACAACGCACTGCTTGAGAAAATATACACCGAAATAAACCCAAACGGACAATTGAAATAAAAAGCAGCACGAGCCACGTCCAAAATGGGAAATGCCATAAACAACTCGTCACAAGTCGTATTCAACTAATCGGACGCAATGATCCGGAAATAATCGCAAAACTCGTCCAGAAGCAACATATCAAAAGATAACGTGCTCATTAACTACATATACGACGAAAACGGCAAATAAATCTTACTCGACCAACCACGATTTACCAGAACACAAATCGACAAAGTAAAATACACAGATTCACAAAGCAAACGCGAATTTGTAATGAACGCAGACGGACTGTTCGTATTTTAAGATGAAGATGGAAACTAATGCTACTACACAAAAACTGGACAACTAATCCGCAAAATTATTGACTAAATAGCTTATGTTGATATAAACGGACGAAACTGCATCCCAGAAACCATGAACACAGGCTTCAAAAAATATATAACTGGTAATGGAAAATATTACTATCTAGATCACTATGCCAATCCTTATTGTTTTGATGGAGAGAATAAGGTCCCACTTAATGCTGAATTCAAAGTTGATAAATCCGTTCAACCCATTAAAATAATTGAATATATTGTTGACGAGCAAGAAGAACACGATATTGGAACAGCAACAGAGTTTTACTTCAATGGATAGTAACGGTACTTGGTAGATTTAGAAATAATAGACCGTGAAAATCTGATTTTCGTTGATCCATAAACAAAATAATAATTTAAACGAATTAACAATAATATTGCTCAATTACATAAAAACAGCTGGGTTTTCTTGTCAAAGGCTGGGGTATACATTTATCATCTTGATGGCCTGTATGACACGCCATCTGTTTTATGTTATCAACATTTTAGTGATAATGTCTTTAAAGATAACTATGGTGTGCTGTGGTACTATGATATAAATTAAAAATGTGTTTATGTTAAAGAGAATAACGGTTCTAAAAATATACCAACTAATTTGAAATAATTAAAAGATATTTAGAAAAATGCATCGAAAGAAATCAAAACAACTAGAAAAGAAACAAAAGACATTGAAATTAAGGATAAACCAAAAGGTAAATTATACGCTCCAACATTATAGCAAAGTAAAAATGATAAAAATGAATCAATAAGCAATTAATTCCAGCCAAATATATAAATAAAAGGGAATACTAATTAAAACGAAGAATAAAATAACACTGAACTTAAAGTTAATGAATCATCTTCAAATTTAACTAATAGTAAAACTTAAATAGGTGGTTCCACCGCAAGTAAAGCAATAGAAGATAATAAATTTTAGTAAAACTAAATATAAAATTTGTTCGGACCAATTGCGAATAAATAAAAACCCAATGAATCTAATGAAGTAGTAAATAAAACACAAAATAATTAATAAATATCAGATTATATATAACCTGGATAATAACATGTTAAATAAATATTAAATTTCAATAAAATCATTTCAGTTCATTTAAAATCAGTAAATGCGGTTGACGCCTCTAAATAATAGAAAAATACCGAGAACATAAATTAAATTCAAAACGTCAATACTAAAAATTAATAACCTAATTAATACTACATCAATAATTAGCAGGCAAATGATACGGAATTCCCTAATTTATCGCAATCTCATTAGAATCAGATTAATACTTTTGAAAACAAAATTATTAATGATTAAAGTGAAATATAAAATAATACATTTCCTAATAAACTAGCTGCTTTATAACAGAAACCTTAAATATAATAATTCTAATCATTAGAAGTTTCTGATTTCACACCATATATCGCTAAAGAATCTACATTAAATTTTGAGGAAAACTTTTTAATCGCAAAACCAATTGAAAAATGCAATAAAACTCAAATGTATTACTAAGAATTTTTATTCATTTAAAACTAGAATATTCATAAGTCTTCTAGACGATCATCAGTTTCAACAAATTAAGAAATGGAACCTCGTCAATATGTGAATACTAATGCATCTTTCCATGGTAATTAAAAGAAGGATATAGAACAGATTAACAAATTAAATGAAAAATAAAATATTTTAAGAAAAAGCATAGTTATAAATAATGCTGTTGCTAATAATGATAATAATGATTAGGTCACATTTTACAAAGCATTAGATTAATAACTTGAAAATGAAATTAAATAAGACGTCGATTTGTTGAAATAAATATAAAATATTCCAAAAATATAATAATTGGCAAATAATTCATCAACTAATAATAATATTCCTTATGTACCTATTGATATAAAATAATTTGACTAAAAATCTTTGGATACTGAATAATCATAAAGATAAACGAGTAAAATTGATGATAGGATTGTTTAATAATTTTCAGATTTTAATGACTTATAAAAAAGTTTCGAATCAATGTCAAAACCAGCTAATAATTCTTTCTAAGCAGAACTATTTAAATTAAATAAGTCCGATATAAAATAAGACAAGTAATGGGTTAAGAACGAAATTACTGCATAGCAATTAAAAGATTTTTAATAATCATTCAATAAAGAAAACGAAAATCTTGATCTTCCAACACCACACAGACAATACATAGTTAAATCGAGCATTGATTCTAAATAAAATACACAAAGCAAAAAATTTGAACCAAAAGATGAAATATAAGTTCTTGTTTTGTAATAAGATTCTAAAAATGACATAGAAAATGATTTATTATAGGAAAAAGATAAACAGGAAAATGTTAAACTAAGTGTCTAAGAAACGAATGATATCACAGCTCCATAGTGGGAAAAATATCAAAAATCACCTGAAATTAAAAAACAGCCAGAGTTTATAAACGTGGTTAAGAAAATAGAAACACCACTTCAAAAGGAACCAGTAAAACAAACAGTAACTCCGATTTAGCCTTTGTCGAATAGGCCTCCAATATAATCTAGCACCAAGAATTAGCTGCCTTCAGACTAACTCCCTGATTTAATAGTAAAGTAGAACTAGTTAACGCCTACTGTGGTCGCCAAGCCAACTTTGATTTCAAAAAATACTAACTATTTCAAAACTATTTTTTGTATTAATTTTAACTATATATTAACTCAATGTTTAGTAGCGTCTCCTTTCTATTTTATTACTTCTTCTAACCTTTTGGGCATAGAGTCAATCAAATGATTGATGATATCTAACGAGATTTACTCCAACGCCCTCTTTACTTCTTCATTTAATAAGTCATATGTGGTACATTCTTCAGGGGAAATGTTTGACTTCAGTGGATTCCAGCAGTGAAAAAGTGGATTTAAGTCTGGACTCATTACTGGAAAGCGATAGAGCTCAATGTTGTTAGCAGTATAAAAGTTTTTCATATACTTACTAAAATGTGTCGGGGCGTTATCTTGTTGCAACTTCAAGTTATGCTATTAAGTGATGGAAGTGTAACTTGTCTGAGAACTTAAGAATTGACAATTGAATTCATGGTCGTACCGCACGGCATAAACCATAATGGACCCTTATATCTATAGCTAATCGTACTATAGATCATGCACGAAAACAGTCCATATTTTACACTTCGAGAAAATACTTCGGATTCCACTCGTCTTTAGGTGTTCTGAGCACTCTACTCGCTCGATTTGCATAGCATTTTGAGCGATACTCATCGGTATACTAAAAAGTTCTCCAATATTCAATTGGTTGTTTCAGGTTCATTCGAGCAAAGTTCAAACTTTCCAATTTATGCTTTTCGGTAAGTTTTGGCTTTATCTTAGCAACATAGAAGCTTAAACTGAATTTGGCCAGGAGACGAGATACCGTTGTTAGAGACATGGAAATTCCACGAAGGGCTTAGTATTTTTCAGCTATGATTCGTCGAGTTTCGAATCTATGGCTCTGGCGATATTTAACAACGCGAAAATCTCAGCTTAGTCAAATTTTCTGACACTATTATCGGCATGAGAAGCTTCTAGCTTGCCTGTAACTTCAAAGTGCTTAAAAATGGAATAAACAGTTTGGAGACTACATTGAAGGCAACAAGCAATGTATTTCTTGGTTGCAACAGTTTGTGATTCTGTTTCTCACATTCTCATCATTATGCGACGCTCTTGTATTGTGATCCGTCGGCTTCGTGTGTGCTTCGTCATTTGAAGGATGAAGTGAAAAAGAAATGAACCGCAGAATTAATTGAATATGTTATAATTAGCATAAATACAGTGATTTAATTTTCAAGCGCAATTATTACATAAACATTTGTTAAAATCAAAGTTGGCTCGGACACCACAGTATTCCGCAGAATATTCCCTTTAACCCCTTCAGTTATATTGAAAATATAACAAACAGATCCCTTCCCTAACTAAAAATAGAGCCGTAAAGCTACAATATTGAATCAAGCAGAAAAATCTCTCAGAGACAGGTTATCGTGCATATAGACCCTGAGGAGGAGCGAAAATACAAGATGATCAACAGAAAGTAGTTAAACTAGCTGAACAAGCTCAGAATCCAACCTTTGTAAACTAAAAATGAATCTGGCGACGATTTACCCCAATATTCTCAGTTCAAGCCAAAGCTCAACCTCCAAGCCCTTGTGGAACAGCGGAAGCAGAAACAGCGCGAGGAGTACGAAAAATCGCACATGATCTCCTACCCCAAGTTCTAGTAGCCTCTTGACAGTCCCAAAGGCGCTAAAAACGCAAAAGACCTCTTCCTAAATCCAAAACTTAACTCTCAGTATAGCCAGGTGTTCAAGAAGAAGGATCTTCCCCGAGCAAACTCAAAATCCTCCATTACCTCAGAATCTGACTCAGAGGAGCCACAAAAAATTAATATTTCTTCCTCCTCTTTAAACCCGCACAACACCCCAAAATCCCAGTTCAAACCTGATATTAAGTTTTCAGATTTCAAATAACTTGAGATTGAACCGGTAAATTCACCAGACATAGATGAGCTCAGAGCCCAAGTTATCCACTCTCCCTACGAAATTGAACGGTTCAAACTGAACTAAAAACGAGAACAAGATAGAGAAAAAGCAAGAAGCAGCCGAGAAACAAGCCGAGAAAATGAAATTACTTAAATTGATAGAACAAGTAGATAAGCAAAAGAAGCAGAAACACAAATTGTGAACGAGGTGGAAGATCTGCTCAGATTCTACCTGAATGACGTGCTCATGGTGTCGGTGGGCGTGCAAGTACCAGAAGAAGAAGACACATACAGAAACAGGCACAGAAGATACAAAGCAATGCTGGACTTCAGAAGAGGAATTAGAGGAGCACGCAGATATACTAGTGGATAACACAACCGTATGAAACCATTCATCCTAGACATGAGCTCCTGGATTAAAAAATGAAAACAATAGTTTTAAAGTGAAGTTATATTTAAAAATTTAGTTTATAATATAAAAATAAAAATATCTAGATATATATATAACACACCACATAATGAAATAATCAATGTTTACTCTTCCAGAATTATATAAAAAGCCGAACAGTAACAACTTTTAAACTCCTAAACGCCAAAATGATGTTTCCGCTCCTTTACTACATGAAAAACCTATTATAACTGACAAATATGGATGCTTCCCATCAGTATTTAACAATTAACGCAAAATATAAAATGGCGCTTTTAAATAATATAAATCTCAAATTGCAAATGACAATATAGCATTTTATTAACCCAGTGTATACAATATTAAAGTAGGATAGAAATTAAGCAAATTTAAAGAAGAGATAAGCGGGAAACAAAAATAGTAAGTTGATGTCGATGCTGTATTAACCAATATTACAAGTAATAAATTTATTTATGTTGTAAAACCAAAAGAAAATATTTTACATTTTAATACAAAATAATTTAAATATAACGAAAATTCGTAGGCTCAATAAAATATGATAAATACAGTCAATCGAGCAACAAATAGAAGTAATTATGCACTTCAAAAATGGAGTAAAATAAATGGGAAAAGAGTGGAAGACATAATTGATGATCAAGAAAAAATATGATAAATAAGACAATATTCTATATTAAATAATTATTTTCACTTCACAAATTCCTCTATGACAACAGCAACAGCTTACATTATAGACTCAACTCCATTTTCTAGAAATTCAAAATTATAACCAACATCATTTGAAGCGCAAAAATAATTCATCAACAAGCTTATAGTTGCATCAGTTCAATAAAACGGAGTGTCATCAGCTTCATTAGTATAATTTTGTTAGAACTCATCCCTTCTTACCCCATAAACCACTAACCGCACATTGTTGTTATAACAGTTGGACAACTTAAACATAAGTTCACAAATAAATTATAATGAAAAATTTGTTTCAAGTAAGAGTTTAACACAAGCATTAAATTTTGCACTTTTAGCTCTCAATTAACGATAAAGAAAAGACTCAAAGCCAATCATAAACTGTATGATTGCTTCACCAATTGAATTTGATGCCAAATTTGATAAAGAAATTTTGAAGTTCAAGAAAGAACAAATTCAAATCAATTTCTATCTTGTTGGATAATATCCTCAAAACAATTTAGAAAAATTTAAAGCAATTTGTGAAACCATTAAAGGTGAGCTTATAGTTTGTGAGAAAATGTTCCCTGTAGCTGAAAATGAAAAGGAATAAGGTTTTCTAAATGCTGACGATGATGATTTCGAGTTATAAAAGGTATTGGCTCTTAGCTAGCAAGAATATTTTGAAAGTCAAAAGAAAAAGGATGATAAAGGCTAAGACTTTGGAGGTTTCATGTGATATAAATTGCACTTAATTACAATATTATATTAACAAAAATAATATATTTTTATCTTATCATATAAAACGGGGAAGAAAAGAAAACGCGTATTGATCAAGGAGTTTAAATGAAATAGTATTCACTCCTTACCTGATGATTTGCGAGTAAAACCAAAATCAAAACCAAACTTTCACCTGATATTTTGTATGGAGAAACATTGAAATGGTCATTTCATTTTTACTTACACAAAATATATAATGTGTATCATTGTGAAAATCTATGAATATTTATAATAGGGTCGACGATTTTATAACCGATTCGTTCTTGCGCCAAAACTACGAATGAAATATTTTCCCATTTATCACACTACACTTTTAATGCTAAATCAAAATATCGGTCTCAATTTTGCGTAATAATTACATGAAATGCGCTTTCCATTTTACATTAACTAGAGGTTTGAAAAGTTACAGCGAGAAGTGCCGCTTCACCATTAATCATTTTGTTTTCCACTCCAATTATGGATGTTGGGAAGTTAATTCAAGTAGTGATTGTACAAAGTAAATGAGGAATCGAAGCAAAAAATTAAGGTTTCCTGAGACTCCAGACCTTAAAATTACAAGGAATGCCAAAATTCTTTTTCGAATAGAAGGTGAAACTAATATGTATGCTCAAATGAATTGATCAAAGCGAAACAGGAGTATGTTGGTATGGGACCGTTTAATACTTTTGTTAAATCAACTGTATACAGCTATATACTGTAAAATAATTAATGAGCTTAATAATGTCTCTTAAAATAGTTAATCTGATTTTCAGTTACGAGGCTGTATTCGTCATCTTTCTTAGCTATTTAATACATATAAATTTCGGTAATTAACCTGTAAACTATTTATTATAGATATATTCACTATAATTAGTAATCAATTGATTCTATCTTGACGCCAAGAGTAGTAAGTCCAGATCAATATCATTATTTGTATTAGATTTAGATCATGTATATAAATATTACATTTAATAATTTAAGTAATATACACCATCTCAGATATTTCACTTTGAATGAAATAGAATATAACTTTGCCCTATTATAATTTAAATATATATTTGCATTAATTAGATAACTAATATAACATATTTGTATTTTAATTCTAAATAATATATTTCTTCTTTAAATTTATAATATAGTTGATTTCGAGTTTTGCAGCTGTTAATTAAGTTCTCCCAGAAATTTACAAAAATATACTTTGTTGCATAAGCTCCTTATAGATTAATTTATTTCGCAGGTCCGCAAAATTAGGAGATATAGTTGTTATCACAAATTTAAATATATCGAATACTTTAAAGTAAAATTAGTAAATTACTTAATATTTTCTATTTATAAAAGTTAAATATATTGAAGCTTCATTCTTCAATGCGGTCATTATTAATACTGTGTAGGCTCAGAACTCATCAAAATTATAGAAAATTATATTTACACTATGGAATGAAAAAGTGAAGTGAAATTAATAAATTATAATACTTGAGCCCACCTGAGATAATTAATAAATTTTAGTCACTTCTGTTCAACTCCTATATCAAAATAATAATATTAGCTACCCTATTATATTTATATTAAGTTTATCTAGAACTCATATAACTATATTGTGCATGCATGTCAAACATTAACATAAAGTAGCAAATATAGTCCCTCTCATCCGTTAGAACGAGCAGGAAAACGGTGTACCCAGTCGTGACAACAATGTATAGCTGAATGCAATATTTATGTAAAGCAATCTATTTATTGATTTATTCAGAAACGCAAAATAATCTTTGAGCCGAAAGTAACAATTAACAATTAGGTAATTAACCTCAATAAAGCAATCTATACAATCAAGTCAATCTATTTATTATGCATTGATTTCAACTATAACGTTCATATCAATCCTAAGTGATTTTAACTGGTTTCGATTTTTAATAGCTTTGGTCTATGATTGATATCTATGACATAAGCAAAACATAATATAATTAGACTCATTCGAAATCATTATGAATTACCACTATCAGAACTTACAAATTAAATTAACAAATTCATGCATTCATTGATATTTTAATGTACTTCTTAAGTTTTTTGTTTAATGTATTCTTTTCCACCAGTTAATTTTGTTTTAATTTAGCATTATTTGATATTTTTTGCATTTAATTTATAATAAAAATCTTTAATTGCGATTTATCTCTTGAGTATTAAGACTTAAGTTTTTGTTGGAATATCTTGATTTCCTAAGTTAAATTTTTTACAATTTTAGTGTTTTTCTAAACATATCTCATCAGTGATATAATTGGATTCTGCAACCAGGAATTCTAAAAATGGTAAATTTTACAGTGCATTAATTTCGATAATTTAGTTCATATCCATAATAAGTGATTTTAATTGAGTACAATGCTTTAAAACACTTATATCACAAACTTAGTTTAGTAATAAACTCAGGTATTATAATTTTTGAAATTTCTTTAGAAAATCAATGTTTACTAGTTAGAATGATAACTTGTCAAGTTTCAATTCGAGTACATTGGAAAATCGCTGAAGTATTTAAAACATTAATTATGGTTTAGTTATCATACTGACATTATTACCTCCTTATATGCTTAATCGTTTAATATATTTTATTGGTTCATTATATTTTCTACTATACTACCATAAATAGTTATATATTTCTTAATAATTTTTAGAGTTTTTGTAATTTTCTATAAATATTTCTAAATCTTATAGTTGTATTAATGAAGAAGATTAATATTCCTGAATTAATCCAATAACAATGTGCATTTCATATTCACTGATTTTCAAAAATTAAAGCTTTTTTAATGCACTTATGGGTTCAACATCATTAATTTCATTGTTGCTTATGTCTAAATATTAAAGGTGTTCGAGTCTTGATAAAAAATATATGTTTTTAATTCCTGTCTGACGTAAATTCAATTGTTATAAATGAATAAAATTATACAAAATATGGCTTTTAATATTCTTTATATTTGTATTTTTTATTATATTATAACTAAGATTTAATTTTTTGAGCTTTATTAAAGATTATATGTCCTCAGCACTTAACATTTGAGTTTAAAAGTTTGGATTTTGCATTATGTTTAAATTATATAATGAAATTAACCCACATAAAGGTTTATAATTACTTATCTTTTCATTATGACTTATATCTAAGATTTAAAGATTCTTAAGGTTCGCCAATGCATCTATATTCAAAATCTAATTTGAACTAATATTTAATTCACGAAGATTAATTAAAGACTTTAATGAATTTATTGATGAAATTTAATTATTGCTAATATTAAGCTATTAAAGATTTGTTAAATTTGATAATACATTTATATTTTCAATATTATTACTTGAAATATTTACTTGTTCCAAATTAGTTAAAGAACTTATGAGTTCTATTAAATTAGAATCCCCTTAATTGTTACTTAAATCTAACTGTTAAAGTTTATTTAGTTTGGAAAGTTCTGAAATGTTTTCAATGTAATTTCCATTTAAATACAATATTTTGAGATTTGATAATTTAGACAATCTGTCAATATTTGTAATTTAATTATCACTTATATCTAAGCACTGGAGACTAATTAAATTTCTGACTTTCTTTTACTTATCTATTTTGCTTTAGGTTAAATACTTAATTGTGTTTATGCCACATTAATTCAAATACAGTTAAGTAAGATGTGTGAATGTAGAAATCATTTTTAAATCTTCATCTTTCATTTTAACACCGCTTAAGTTTAGCATTGTAATTGTACTATGCAACTATTGCATATCTATTTAGTTGGAGTAAATGTTTAAATGAGCCAATTTAGGAACCCGATAAAGTGATAATTATTCAATTTCGCTTTAACTAGCATGAAAAGCCTATAAGTCATCTAAATTAATGTTTTTAATACTCGCTATTTAATTCCCGCTTATATCAATATAAATTAACTATTTAAAGCTATTAATCTCAAAGTTTTCCAAATTGTTATTGCTAATATCCAAAGATTGAAGCTAATGCAAGTTAAAAAGATCACCTAGGTTTTTATTAGTTGTATTGCGCATGTACAAAAATTTTAAATTTGATTTATTTTTTAATGAAAAAGTTTCAATGGGATTGTCATTAATATTAAGTTTTTATAAGTTTGTAAGGTCATCAAGTGGAACAGTTGTATTTAATAAATTACCCTCAAGATTAAGATCAATTAATTAACTGCTTTTCGATAATACTTGAATATCTTCCAATATGTTATAACTTAAGTCAAGTCTTAGTAAGTTGCTAAGATTTTGAATCCCGTCAATATCATATCTTAAATAATTATTGCAAAGGTTTAATTCAATTAGTTGATTACATTTCTAAATATAAGAAATACTATACAACATATTTCCATTAAGAGTTAGTTTCGTCAGGTTTTTAAAATTTTAGATCCATGCCACATGGGAAACGTTATTATAACTTAAATCAAGTATTTGCAAATTCGGCAATTTTTCTAGTGGCTTTAAATTTGAAATCATATTATCGCTTAAGTTAAGAGAATATAGGCACTTTAAGAGTGATATTGGACTGATATCACTTATGAAGTTCATTTGTGCATTTAACACTCTAAGAGTATCTGGCAAATCATTTAAGTTATAAAGCTGTTTTTAGTTTAAGAATAACGATGTTATTTCAGTAACTACAGTTTCTTTCGCTTATTCCGCTTAGCTTTATATTTGTTGAATCTTAGTTTCTGTGCCATACATGATATATGGAGGTGGTACACTTTAATTCAACATACGTTTACATAATTAAACTATTTTCACCACTCCCCTCATATGAAGCTTTAGTCTTACAGGTTTACGATTCCGATTCCGACCACGTCAAGTATTGAAGAATTCGAAAGGCTTATGGAGCAAACCTACGTAATTCCCTGCACGCACTACTTCAAGGCCCTTCCGGTTCTTTATGCAAAATTAACTTCAGTTTTCTGCTCACAGCAGAACGCGAAGACGAACAGGGTCAGAGTGGAGCAGTATTTTTAGAAGGTAAATGAAGAGCTAGTAGAGGAAGCCTATATTATTAACAGGGACAACACACACGGTCTGAACACGTAGTTGTCCGAGAGCCAGTTCATTTACAAGTCAAAAATAAACACGGCCAGTTAAACTGGATTATTTTTGAACAACTTTGGCCTGTAAATAGTTGAGCAAACCGTTCACAAGGGCCTCATGTTCAAGAACAACAAAGTGAAACTCTTCATTTCGAGGGCGAGTGAAGAAATGAACGAACCAGTCGCCGAATTCTACTCTGCGCACATGTTCCAGGACAAAATGGACGACGAAATAATCGTAGAGGCCGAAATCGAGTGCGAAAACACAGAACAGGACTTCAAGGACGATCTGATCAGAACGCTTAAAGTTGTGGGCTTGACCGTGAGATAGTGAGAAGTTGATAGATTTGTGCTAACTTAATACTTAACTTTGGTGTAAAAATGAAAATATTCAACACATTCCACTGCAAAAGCTAAGAATAAGATTTCAATGATATTAGGAATCAAAGTAGAGATAGCATGATTAAATAAAATGTTAAAATAAAAATGTTTCTATGAAATGTATCAAATTTTTTGCAATGTGTTATTAAAATATAAAATCACAGTATAGCTACTAACTAGGAAAACGTTGCAAAATCTACGCGCCCGTTTTCACCTAGAGTTTAACATAAATCTTCCAAAATATCCATTTTTACATCTATGTCCAATCGTTTAAAAGCTATTTTGAGTTAAGTGCTATTTAAAGACAATGCGTAATCTGTATCACTCACTAAAAATGCAAGGTGACACGGTTGATTGCTGTAGTTTTTAAGTATGTGTGATAATTTAATAAATATATCCAGAGTTATCTCTGTTTTTTCATTCATATAAGACAGTAGTTATTTTAAGGAAGGTATATCAATTTTAACTTCTGTAAACTGGCTTGAACACTAGGTCACTGATATTGTTCCCTATCCAGTTATATCTATAGAATGAAAGCTTCGTCGAACAGATTCTATATCAAGATTATATTTCATTAAAGAAGTGAGCAGAATGACGCTAATTCAAATTAAGTGAATTTAGTAAATGTATTCTATAAATATATTTCCACTTCTTGTTACAAAATGCAAAATTCGCCAACATTGTCTGATTAGTGTTAAAATGTAGATTCGTACATTTCTGATTTGGATGCATGTGCTCTTGACACTAGTAATTTGGTTAAACGGTAAAAATTTATAAAAAGAAACCCGTTGTAATAATATATCTCTAGTTCAAATTAACAAACAGAATAAAATGAATTAGAATCAATAGATCTGCAAATTAATTCAATTTAAACACTCGAAGGAACATAAAACGATAATATACTTTCTAACTGTTAACCAACATCTCCAACTAAAATTCCTACTGTTCCTTAACGTTACAATTAACCTATTTCTTTGGTGATATCAAGTTCTTAATTTTGTCTTTCACCATATTAGTAAGTTACTTCTAACTTGGCCAAAATTTCTTAAGTTTCTACAATTGATAATTAAGCTGCGAGTAATAGTTAGGCTTAAATAGATTAATCGCAACAATAAGAAAGAACAATTAACAAATCTGACAATAAACTAAACATTTAAGTTGTATAAGCAATAATCTCAACAATTGTGATTTCCATAATTTTAGGAATCAACACGTATGTTAATTTTTGTTACGATTCTGTGTATATACTTGTTGTATCAGTCGTAATTAACTTAGTTTGCTTAAAATATAGTGATAATATACTGAGAATTGTCATTTAAATTATTTTAGGGTTTGCAGCTAAGATTAGCTTCCAGTCTCAACTTTAGACATTTTACAGCATTTTAATATTCCTCAATTCTGCTCTAAATTTTATATTTTTAATCTATACACTTAAATATTAATAGTAAAAGAGAAAATATTAAAGAACTATTCAACATAAAGAAGACAACACACAAAGTGTTATAAGACCCCATATGATATTCTAAGGTGCTACTCCAAATATTGCAAACGAGCGGTACGATATCGACTTCAGTAGTTAAGACGAAGCTCAAACTGTTTGATAAAATTATATAAATTTTATTGGCACTGCTTACAGCTTGAGTGCAGAATGACCTTTTTAAGCTGTAAATTGTACTGTAAAATACATATAAAGCTTCAGTAGCACTTTTCGAAAACTGTACGATTTTTACATTACTATTTTGGAATTCCCTGATTTAAACCTTGACCAAATAAGAAACAACGCTAACACAATAACACGCAACTCCCATACTCAACCAAAAGCTGTTGTCAGCAAAAAGATCTCCAAAACAAACTCCATTAGCCCGAAAGAGCTAACGGAGAGTCTGTGAGGAGGTGTGACGTGTGATAACGCCGTGCGAGACCCTTGGTTAGAGAGGTAAGTTGTTGGTTTCTTAGTGATCATTAGTTTAGAAAGGAAAGGAAATGATGATCAGAGAAAAAGTATAGACGTAATTTACGGTGTGATGTCTTTCATTACTTTCTTGGAATATTTTGGAGTGATTATAATTGAATAGATGAATTTTTTGATTCATATTATCATACATTATCTATTTGAACTAAATTAATGAATATATAAACGCTCACTTCTATTTCTGAACAAAATATTCAGTAGACTGTACTTCTTCAATAAATTTGATGAACATTTCGTAACTTATTCCGTCCTCGCCCAGATCTGAGATGTGAATTGCGAAATCTGTCGTTTCCCACTCTGTGTTCTTCAAACCTAAGAATTTGAATACCTTGAAGAGCTCAGTTGCGTCAATTGAGCCATCACAGTTTACGTCCGCGTACAGAAACAGGATGTCGTTTAGCGGGGCATCGCGGGCATTCTGGCAAATATAAACAAAGTGAGTAAACTCCTCCAAGTCCATTTACTTATCACCGTTATCATCTAGTAAAAGTAAAATCTACTCAATTTCGCTCTTAGAATAGGAAAGTTCGAGCAACTTAAATGCTCTTGACATTTCCTAAACATCCAACTTTCCACTGCCGTCGGCATCAATTAGCACGAAAGCTTGCTAACACTGCTACACATTGGGCGGGATGAACTTTTTTGGCCCTTTCACAGCATCGACTATTTGTACTTCGGACATTGTGGTGCGGAGTGTGGTAATTATTTCGTTTTAATCGCAATATTGGTAAATAGATTCACTTCACAATTTAGAATATGCAGAATACGTTATCTCCACCGAATTCTCCGGCTCTTACTTCCAGTGTGGCCAGCATGTCGAGGACGATCAACATTTCCGAGCCCTTTTGGAGGCGTTTTATGCTTCCGATGATTGCGTTTTCGGCTATAATCGTTTCTACTGTGCTTACGATGCTGATTCACTATCTTGCCAGGTGCGAGCCCGGTTTCACGAAGAAGGGCCTGTACTGCTACGTGGACAACTGCAAGAACAGCTGCTCTGCGCACGGCTCCTGCTAGTTCTCCAAGCTCGAGAACGCCTTCTACTGCGCCTGCGATCACCCCTACACCTCCTCTGACTGCTCAAAGTGCAAACCCTCTCATTCACTTATATCCGGAGAGGAACCGATGAAGTTCAATTAACGCTTCGTGTGCGCTGAGGGACCCGAATGCCACGGAACGGTAGCCCTTAAACTGGAGAACGGGACATTCAAATAAAAGTGCACCTGTAAGGAAGGGCAAACGGGTCAATAATGTGAGACTTGCGTTGAGGGCTTCAAAATGTTCAAAGACAACTGCTACAAGAACACATGCGAGAGTAATTGCTACCAGAACAGAGCGGACTGCATTTTAGTGGAGGACATATTCCAGTGCGTCTGCAAGGAGGGGCACACCGGAAAAAGCTGCCAAAAGTGCGAGAAAGATTATAAAATGAAGGACGGAAAGTGCGCTAAGAAGTGAGTTTATCAAAGAATTACAAATCTCATATTATTTCTGTTCTTTCAACATTATTGCATTTTGAGGAGTGCGCCTTGAATAAGTTGTTTTAAGAATATTTGATTAAACAATATTGAAATAAATGAATAATCAACATATGTATACGTTGATTTTTTGGTTTGTTTGGATTCCAGATATTTACCATAGCACTATGTTAAGAGCTGAAGGCCGACCTCGCGAAGGTGACGATCGTCGGTGGCGAGACTAGCTTCCAGGTGTGCCCAACAGTCAACTGCACAGCATTGCTAGTACTACATAGCGAAAACTCGGCACAGTTCGTGAGGTACGCGCAGCTCTCGATCGGCTCGTCCGCATACGACCTCCAGGAACAGCTCGTCGAGGCCCACCAGATGCCCCGGTATTACCAGAAGCGGGTCGCGCCCCTTCACCGCCGCAGGGCTGAACGTCTCTGTGAAGTAGGGAAAGAGAACCTTCACTTCGCTTCAGTACGCGGTGCAAATTAACACAGACGAAATCACAAACGTGTTCAAGAACCAGCAGGCGTATCTTTACCTGTACAGAGAAGACCTCGACTACCAGATCATGTTCGAGTACGACTTTAAGGCGCTTAACACGGTCCTCCAAACCATCAACATGCTCACATATGACTATGTGGAGCAAAAGCTCACAGGGTCCATACTAACTTCTGAAGGCATGTCAATTTATTCATCTCGTAAACTAGATTACCTCAACAGCCTTTGAAGTGGAATTTGAGAAAACGAAAAAAGTTAGCTGAATATGTCTCACAAAGAAAAGGAATCCCCAAAGTTTTAGACCAAAAATTTTGAATTATGTGATTTCCTCAAATTTAAATCTATCAGCTTATCTGCTTTGATTCTATGGGCATGCACCATTTTGAACAATAGCTTCAATGTAGTTCTATATTCTTGTTAAAGCCCTGCTAAGAATATATTTAAAATTCAATTGCAAATATCTTCATTCAGCATTTCTACAACTCACAGACGAAATTTTTTACAGGACTATTGGCTATATTGGTATTTATACCTCTCTCAAGTTACACAAGTTACAATATTTCCGATTTTTCTTTCAATAGCTGGATCAGCTTCTAAATTGTGATAGTTTTGATTGTTTGAAGGCTTGCAAATCAAAATATGTTTCAGACTTTTAATATAATTATATGTGTAGTCAATTAATAATTGTGGTTAATTTCAACATTCTTTCCGTGACACATACTTTTAATATTTGCTTCTCGACAGAGGATAACGTGTAGGAGGTTATTTGTTTGTATCACCTATAATTGGTGAGCAATATTCAATATGTAACATAAGTAGCATAATAGTCAACAATAGTAATTTTACTGCTGGATCGAATTTGGGTGGTGTAATAGGAGAATGTAACAATATAACTATTATAAATAATGTAAGTATTTCATAGCTTAATATCTCAGCAAATCTATATATTGGGGGTGTAATTGGTGTATCGTTTAACACAACAATAACTTTGAAAAATATTATAATATAAAATATTCAATTAAAAATAATATCATTTTATCGAGCAAATAAAGGATTAATATTAGGGTATGATAATGGATATTCTTATTCTATACCTAAAAGTACTTTTATTATACAAAATAGTAGTTCAAAAGGAAATAACTATGTAGATAATGATCTATAAACTAACTGTGCAATTTTAACAGATGCTTATATTTAAAAGGGATGTTGACAGAAAATAGTATCAAAGTGATTTTTTTAATAGCATCCTTATATAGTTCAGTCTTCTGTACAGGAACTGTAAGTTCACGCGAATGATCATTTGTTTTAGATACACCTATATACGTTAGGTGCAACTCCGCAGCCAAGGCAACCAACGACTCAAGTACAAGCATCCAGCTTCATGCAAGCCGATCTATACGGGAATCCACCTGCGTACCATGCGTGCATTTCTAAAGAAACGATGGCACGACTTATAACTGGCTGTGGAAGTTCTTTGGTTCAGTTTTGTTCACTGGTGGTATGTCGTCAAGATTGAAGCTAAGTTGTATACTTTGTTGCTTATCTTTAAGTGCAATTGCTTCTTTTAACTGTTACTCTGATTTATATTTTTCGTTGGTTAGTTCTTGTATTTTCGCCTTCTGCTATTCAGTTAAACTTTTGAGTTGTTACAATTATTCCTTCTGCTGATCTATTTGACTGTTAAGCTACTCAATTTATTCTTTGTATTTATCTATTTAGCCTTCAAGCTTTCCTACGTTTTCAGAAAGCTATTTATTTTATCTTTTCTCTATTTACAGCAGTTCATCATTTTAATTGTTACTTTGCAATTTTGATTATTACTTTAGTTCATTCAATTCGTTTATCTTGATTTGTAGTTGTTCGTTAATAGTTTCTTTTTCTTTATTTCTTTTTGAGCTGTCGTTACTTGTTTCTGCACTTCGTTCAATTAGTTTTCGCTTTACTGAATCTTGCTCTGTAGATTCTATATTAAGGTTTCGTCCGAACGCTTATTCGCTTAAAGTTCTGCAATCTGCATTGAAAGCTCGATCGTTTTACTTTAGTTACCGCTAACGGATGCTTCTTTGATTTGCTTAGATAAAGCAAGGTTCGTGGCCTGTTCAGCTTAGAGCTGGCTGCTTCTCGCTGTCGAACTTGACTTGGTTCTGTACGATTTCGGCCTTGAACTCAGATATTTGCTTCTAGACAGAGGATAACTGGGATTTTAACATAATATTTACTTGCTTCAACTCTTCGATGTAGGGCTACTGTTTGCTTTGCTGTCTTTGCATTATTATTTTTATATCAACTGACATTGTTATTTAGAGTGATGGAGATATATTCAAAACTTTCTATTCTATATTAATGTATGTTATAAAGTAATGTAATGGAAAAAATGATTTAATTGCCACCTTCACTCCAAATATTATTTTCAACTATTTTGAGCTACAAGAGCTGTGTGATCTTAAGCTATTATATTTCTATTATTTTGGACAGACAGCACATTTTCCTCATTCCAATACCAGAAGTTCTAAATCATAATTTTTTCATTAAAAGTGAACATGTGAAATCAATAATCATGACTCATCCTATTTGGGTTTGAACAAAATGACATCTACTACAGTATAGTAGTATATAAATAATGATTTATGTTCACTCATTCTTTAAAATATGTGATTTCATACACGTATTATGATTATAGTTCTTTTTACGCATAGTAGTCTTGCACCCACTAATACACCTTATGAGTGTAGTTTCTTAACTTGATTCCACTTGTTATTGCTTGAAGAACTATATAACCAACATATATGTTCTTATAATTACAAACGCAAAGTTCTGAAATAATAAAAGTAGTAGCAAAGGCTTACAAAATTTATCTTCAGAAGATGTTAGAACGGTTCAATATGTGCGACACGGATGCAAGCAGCAGGTAGTGGATACAGGTATTTCATCAAGATTCAACAACTTTAAGATCATACTTAAACGTCTACAAAGTATTCAATGAAAGATACTAATGCCAAGATCTATCAGAAGATTGTTTTCAACAAACCCAACTATTAATAGCTGAGCTCTTTCATTCAGTTTAGCTTAAATACTATCTGAAATTCAACGCAACCTGTATTTGAACTCACTACCTAAAAATATCATCGTAGATATCATCATAAAACCAGTATCCACCCTCTAAAGAAGAACAAACATGTACCGATTATGTAGCTTAACTGAACGTCTTGGAATTGTGTTACTATTTAAGGTAACCAGTATAGACAAAACAGAACAGAAGGCGGATAGATCATTGTTATTTGATTGCCGTTTAGTTGACACTATGACGTTCCAAAATTTGATGTGGTAAATTTTTGAATAAATTTGATTATTACTAGAATTAGATAATTGTTAACTAATAGGATATTTACCACTTCATAATGTAAGTGAAAACGAGTTGTAATATATAAGATAGAATAATTAGAATAAAGATTATATCAACCCTATCTATTTCTATAAATGATAAAAATATAAATTGGCTACTAATAATAAGTTTAGAATCTAATCAGTGAATTATAAATGTGTTAAATAATTCATTCAGTTTTGATATCAAGGTCGAGAGTTAGATTAAAATAGAGTTCATATAAGGGTCAAAAATAGGCATTTATTCTAAACCTATTTAGGATTATTCAATAATCATATGTTTTAAATCACGTCCAGGAAATTCTCTTATATCGTCATCTGTGAATGAATCTTCGTCAATCGTTCGAATCTTAGCTCAGCTTATCCGATCTATATATTGTAGCTTTTCTAAATTGAACGTTCTTGATTTGAAAATAATAAAAGTTTTAGATATATTTTTCTAAGTACTGTTAATAACATTTTAGATCATGTAACTAAAAAATTCTGGAATTTTAGAATTATACGTTAGCTCATTGGCCTCATTGTTCACTAATTTGTAACTAACAAAAAATATTTATCAAACTATAAATCCTAATAACATATTGTGTTTTAATCCTTTCAAAACGCGTAGAGTAAATTTTTTAATTAAAATATACATTTTAGCCTCTAAACCTTGTTATAGTCACATAATATTAATCTGAAAATGTGAGGTGGAAATAATATTTTTTCATAACTTATATTTCAACCATTGTAAATATCATTCCCTTGTGCACAGCTAATATAATTAAAGATAGTCCAACAAAATGTAATTTATTTATTTGTAAAATTGATCAAATTATTTTATATAATGGGCATGCATGGACTAAATGAATAAGATCAAAGACTATACCAAGATAAGACGCATCAGTTAGATTAGAATATCGTATCGATTTTGAAATTCAACTCATGAATCTCAATAATATTAAAATTGCTTAACAGAAGGTTAATATTTCAATCAGATTAATTAACTTCAAAAATTTAAATGCCTTCATGGAAACGCATACACCCAGCTCATCATCATCCCTAGTTGTAAATGTAAGCTTGATTTATAACGAACAATATAAAACTAATTGTTCTAAAACAGAGGTGGTATTCTTAATTGATAAATTTGTTGATGGTTTTAGTGTTCTTAAATAAATTTACAAGATTTTTTGTTGCGCAGTGCAGTAGCCTCTTATAAATCTTCAATTTTGAAGCAATTATCCCAAAATCTTAGTTCTAAACAGTGTTCAAAACAATTAGATTTTTAATGCTTCTAAGCCTAAACCACAGTGTTGGTTCAGTGTCTATACAAATGTATGGTTAGCCATTGATGCCTATATAACGTTTAACGCGCAAATAAATCAATCCGTTGGACGCGATTCATAAAGTTATCTTGCTTTTATAATTCTGTACTAATTGAAGATAATTTTAAGCTAAAATAGATTTATGCCAGGAAATATCTATGTAAAATTAAGATTTAAACGGCAACTGATTATTTCTTGCATTAGGCAGCCAATTATCAGGTCATGTGGATATTCCGCTCTTGAATTATGAATTGTCGGTTTCATTCTTAAAATGGCGAGGATAAAATTTATTTCATGCCTATCTCGGCCTAATAATGACAAATACGAATTTTAAGAGTTATTTCCATAACACTTTAATGGAGCCGGATTATTATTTTACAATTTGGTGTAATTGAAAACATGTTCACTATGATGAAGTATTTTCACAAATAACATTAAATAATAGTGCTGGTCTTATATTCCCAATAGTGCCAAACTTAATTTTAAGTTTAGCTATTGGCTAAAAGAAATTTTAATCAATTATGTAAGTGAAGTGGTTAATATTAAAATATATTCCAAACATATACGATTGTATAAAATATATAATAAAATAGAAAAGTTATGAGAGCATTAATAATGTCACTACAGTAATATTTCTGAACTTTTTTTGGAATCCAGGAGTGAAATTTTATAAATATAATGCATTACATACCCTTCGAAATATTAAAGTAAAATAACTTCATTTTTAAGTTTCCTTTACACTCCATTTTTCCAACCTGATTTTGGCCTTATTTTGATTCCCGTCACTAGTGCAAACATTTTATTAGTATATTAATACAAGTGATATTAAGGTTATCTAACATACTAGACTTGTATTGCTTCAATCGCTCTATATTTGGAGAAAAGATCAAAATTTACAATTTCTAATATTTCTTCAAAGTAAATTAATGCACAAAAGTAGCTTAAATACCGGTTCTCATGCTGCGGCAATCCAGACTTATTTTCAGATATGATGCCAAATAAAGAAACTACAAATATCATAATTTTTCTTATTTCAAAATCTTCTCAAATTAGTTTGCTTTTGAAAAAATGTTAAAAAGACATTTCCGCGATCATTCATATATTTCTTCTAGGAATCATTTTAGATGTTTAAAAATTGCTGGTGAGCACTAGACGTTCTTGTCGATTCGAATTGCTGAGTTATCACACTTTACCTACAAATTTGTGAATTCGAAAACACGATAACGAAGTTTGTAGTAGCTGAATTTAGTTTAGAATTGTTATTATTAAGGGGTCATTATCTCATTAATTAAGTATTGGTTAATATCTCATCAATAATTATTAACAACAAAATATTTTTGGAGGTATAAAAGGAGGTTTCAGAACCATTAAACTTCAACGATGTAAACAAATATTTAAGAACAATTATATCAACTTCTACTACTAATTAAATGCATTAAGTTTAATTTCTTAGAATTATACTTTATAAAATTTTGTAAAATGCTAGGAAGGAGATAGGAATGTAATCAGTCTCAACTGCTCTAAATGTATTTTGTACTAAATAAGCTCTATATTATGTATCAATCGGAGTTAATGTATTGTACTCATATTATTGAATTTTGAAACCTTGATTCAAATCATAATAATATTTTTACACGATACCAAATATTTTAATAATTTTAGGTCATAAAGTCTCTTTGAATTAATTTCTGCATCGTTCAGTTTTCAATCTTATATATATTACAATACTTTAGCACTATGAATACAATTTAAGATGAAGTGGAGTTTAATGAAACTTAAAAAATTATTAAACTGTTTAGTATATTTATATTAATATGAGACCAAATAGTTTTGATTAAGTATCGTATTTTAGTAGATATTAGAAGGGGTAAATAGTCGAGGTTGTAACTTAGAGCATTATTACGTAAGAAGCGCAAATCCTTTACGTGTATCCATAGTTAATGTAAGACTATACCAATAAACTGTACTACTTCTATACTGAATCAATATGAGCTGTTAAGTGCAGCTAAAATATGATCACTATTATGTTTTCGTAGCTAATGAAATTTAGGTAACTTATAAGTGCTGTGAAGCAATCAGAAAATTTAATTGTAGTGGTTTAATTTAAAACTCCACAGAATGTATTTTCGGAAAAAATTATTTTCAATATTTTGATATTTGTTGGTTGTTGAAACAAATTAACTAAGTCAAAACTTGACGCAACGCCATTTACTATTTCAGTAAATATCTTCAAAAAAACCTGGATTGCCGCAGCCGCTACTTCAATTTTTACTATTGTATTTAATCCCTTTTCTTACACTAATATACTATTGAAATTATGAAACACTCGAAACTCAAATCACCGTTCAATGGCACAAGAAATCGAGTCAACATGCTAGCGATGTGCAAGTTTCCATCAAGTTAATGTTGTGTGCTGATTAAAAGTTGAAAATAATGAAGCGTCTTTTACAAACTATTTTTTCAAAGCAACTACTTAAATTTATATTGAAATAAATAATTTTACAAAGAATCCCAAGCTGCTTAGTGCACCAAATAGTTGTGGCTTCAACTACAATCATTTAGTGACCGTATTTGAAGTGTAAATTTTGGAGTGTGATGCATAATTTAAATAAAATTTTACTTTATTATTCGGGGCCAAGGTAAAACAAATTCATTCAATAAATTTCAACACGCCTTCTGATCTCCGTCCCAACTCGATTACTGTATGTCACTGCATATTTATTTTTTATAGTTGTAGCTCCTAAATGTTTACGAGATGCAGACGAAAAATGAGTGAGATATTTTTAGAATATCAGTGAAATATGTTCTATTATATACTATCGTTACTACAGTTTACTTATCATTTAAGGAAGTTACATGAATACAAAACTTCTCATCACTGATACTAATTTGTTGTATATTATCTTATGTAGTGTGGATAGTATATATGAAAGTATATAATAGTGTTATTTAAAAATGACGTCATTTTTAATTTTAGGAAGTCCTGTGCTTCACCACAAATTGTTCTAATACTTAACTTACCATAATATATTATAAATGATTAAAATACATATGTTATTTCTTATAATAATATCATATGGTTATCAATTACTTATGTTATTAATTTTGCACTCTCGAAAGAAATAATTATTTAATATATTTTAATTGAATCGCAATATTCAATATAATAAATGTAACTTAGTGGTCATATGCTCATCATTATGTATTTTATATGTAAATGATATAAATTTATACAATACTTAACTTGATTTCTATTATATTATTTATATCCATTATGTGCTAGTATATTTTCCAATAACAGATTTTCACTCAACATGACGCTAATAAACAATGACCACTAATTATTCCATGGCTATTACAGTTAATTTCATTTTGCAACTGCTCTATTATACATTATTATTATGTTATCACTTGATCCATTTGTTGAATTGTTCCATTTAACTATTATATATTATTTCGCAACTGTTAATTTAATACACCAATACTATTATTTATTTATTGATCTAAAATTGAAGTATTGTGCTTAAGGTTTTGATCAGACTGTGAATAATTAGAAACGATATATCCTTACAAAGAAATTTATATGTTATTAATTAAATTTGTAAGTGCACTTGTATTACTAATAATTCTTTGTTCCAAAGTACTTGTATTTTATTACAATCTGTAATCTGCTTATGTTAAATTGCCTTAAATATAATTTTCCAAATTTGATGAATTACCGATTAACTTATTAATTATATATGTTGAGTTACCAATAATTCTATTTTCCAATGCAGTTGTATTAGATATTAGGTTTGTTTGAGTTTATGAATAATTGTGAATTATATATTATTCTAAAGTAGATGAAGTTGTGTTAATATTATTCATAACTAAAGTAATATTATCAAATATTCTTGAGTCTAAAGTACTCGTGTTTGTATTCAAATCGTGTTATATTTTTGAAATATTAGACATTATGTATTGCTCTAGCATAGTTGAATTAGTAATTATGTTTAATAACAAAACACTATTGTTATTATGCATGTTTATATCAATTTCAGTTATTTTGTTTGTAATGTTACTAAATTTTTATTTATTCATATTTTAGTTCTCGATAACAGCTTATGATATATTTTAAATTGTGTTAACAATATTCATGCATATCGTTCCTTCAAGTAAATATCCATAAGTGCACTAACATTAGTTATCTATATATTCAAATGGATACATGCAAAAGAGTGTGTTATTGATCGTAATAGCATATTATAGTTCATCAACACACAGTCCATATGAAATTTTTAGATTTCCACAGATATCGCAGTTTATAGTTTCTGTACCTGTTGCCACAATATTTCCCACTATCAATCCATATCGACTGATATTATTAACGCATATAGTAAATTAGTTTATAAATATTTGCATATAATTATGAATTTAAGTTGCAATATATCCATTATTTTCATTATATATTAAATTACTACCTATTAGTTAACAATCGTTTATAGATAAGTTTGAAGCTGTTTTAATACTGTTCACTATTCCAGATGAAATTGTACTATTAAATCTATATTAAATGAACGTTTATTCCAATAAAATTATTTATTTTGGTTCTATAATAACTGCAGATAGCTGCTATCCAGATGCTATAAATATCAATTTTGATTAAATAATATATACATTACAACTTTAACATATTAGGGCACCACTTAGTACTTCAAATTTTATTGTTATATTTATAACCGAACCCTTTACTGTTTAGTTGTAATTATTAAAACCAAACAGAGCAAATACATTTATGTTTGTATTGTACACTTGTAATGTAATTTATGTTTACTGTGTTATGTTATTATATAAAAATACATGAATATGACTCGATTTTTAACTTAAATACATATTGTTATTTAAATTTATATTGTTTAACTGATATGATTTTTTATAATAATTAAATTATTAATCATTTAACACAATCGTTTTTTCATTAATATATTACTTATATTTTAATGTTTTAAATATTATTATAGATGACAACATAATATAAAAAAGTAGAAATCAAGTATGATATTATTATAAAGAAATATCTAATACAACTGCATTGGAAAATAGAATTATTGGTAACTCAACATATATAATTAATAAGTTAATCGGTAATTCATCAAATTTGGAAAATTATATTTAAGGCAATTTAACATAAGCAGATTACAGATTGTAATAAAATACAAGTACTTTGGAACAAAGAATTATTAGTAATACAAGTGCACTTACAAATTTAATTAATAACATATAAATTTCTTTGTAAGGATATATCGTTTCTAATTATTCACAGTCTGATCAAAACCTTAAGCACAATACTTCAATTTTAGATCAATAAATAAATAATAGTATTGGTGTATTAAATTAACAGTTGCGAAATAATATATAATAGTTAAATGGAACAATTCAACAAATGGATCAAGTGATAACATAATAATAATGTATAATAGAGCAGTTGCAAAATGAAATTAACTGTAATAGCCATGGAATAATTAGTGGTCATTGTTTATTAGCGTCATGTTGAGTGAAAATCTGTTATTGGAAAATATACTAGCACATAATGGATATAAATAATATAATAGAAATCAAGTTAAGTATTGTATAAATTTATATCATTTACATATAAAATACATAATGATGAGCATATGACCACTAAGTTACATTTATTATATTGAATATTGCGATTCAATTAAAATATATTAAATAATTATTTCTTTCGAGAGTGCAAAATTAATAACATAAGTAATTGATAACCATATGATATTATTATAAGAAATAACATATGTATTTTAATCATTTATAATATATTATGGTAAGTTAAGTATTAGAACAATTTGTGGTGAAGCACAGGACTTCCTAAAATTAAAAATGACGTCATTTTTAAATAACACTATTATATACTTTCATATATACTATCCACACTACATAAGATAATATACAACAAATTAGTATCAGTGATGAGAAGTTTTGTATTCATGTAACTTCCTTAAATGATAAGTAAACTGTAGTAACGATAGTATATAATAGAACATATTTCACTGATATTCTAAAAATATCTCACTCATTTTTCGTCTGCATCTCGTAAACATTTAGGAGCTACAACTATAAAAAATAAATATGCAGTGACATTATTAATGCTCTCATAACTTTTCTATTTTATTATATATTTTATACAATCGTATATGTTTGGAATATATTTATAAAAATAATAATGCAAAGACAGCAAAGCAAACAGTAGCCCTACATCGAAGAGTTGAAGCAAGTAAATATTATGTTAAAATCCCAGTTATCCTCTGTCTAGAAGCAAATATCTGAGTTCAAGGCCGAAATCGTACAGAACCAAGTCAAGTTCGACAGCGAGAAGCAGCCAGCTCTAAGCTGAACAGGCCACGAACCTTGCTTTATCTAAGCAAATCAAAGAAGCATCCGTTAGCGGTAACTAAAGTAAAACGATCGAGCTTTCAATGCAGATTGCAGAACTTTAAGCGAATAAGCGTTCGGACGAAACCTTAATATAGAATCTACAGAGCAAGATTCAGTAAAGCGAAAACTAATTGAACGAAGTGCAGAAACAAGTAACGACAGCTCAAAAAGAAATAAAGAAAAAGAAACTATTAACGAACAACTACAAATCAAGATAAACGAATTGAATGAACTAAAGTAATAATCAAAATTGCAAAGTAACAATTAAAATGATGAACTGCTGTAAATAGAGAAAAGATAAAATAAATAGCTTTCTGAAAACGTAGGAAAGCTTGAAGGCTAAATAGATAAATACAAAGAATAAATTGAGTAGCTTAACAGTCAAATAGATCAGCAGAAGGAATAATTGTAACAACTCAAAAGTTTAACTGAATAGCAGAAGGCGAAAATACAAGAACTAACCAACGAAAAATATAAATCAGAGTAACAGTTAAAAGAAGCAATTGCACTTAAAGACAAGCAACAAAGTATACAACTTAGCTTCAATCTTGACGACATACCACCAGTGAACAAAACTGAACCAAAGAACTTCCACAGCCAGTTATAAGTCGTGCCATCGTTTCTTTAGAAATGCACGCATGGTACGCAGGTGGATTCCCGTATAGATCGGCTTGCATGAAGCTGGATGCTTGTACTTGAGTCGTTGGTTGCCTTGGCTGCGGAGGTGCACCTAACGTATATAGGTGTATCTAAAACAAATGATCATTCGCGTGAACTTACAGTTCCTGTACAGAAGACTGAACTATATAAGGATGCTATTAAAAAAATCACTTTGATACTATTTTCTGTCAACATCCCTTTTAAATATAAGCATCTGTTAAAATTGCACAGTTAGTTTATAGATCATTATCTACATAGTTATTTCCTTTTGAACTACTATTTTGTATAATAAAAGTACTTTTAGGTATAGAATAAGAATATCCATTATCATGCCCTAATATTAATCCTTAATTTGCTCGATAAAATGATATTATTTTTAATTGAATATTTTATATTATAATATTTTTCAAAGTTATTGTTGTGTTAAACGATACACCAATTACACCCCCAATATATAGATTTGCTGAGATATTAAGCTATGAAATACTTACATTATTTATAATAGTTATATTGTTACATTCTCCTATTACACCACCCAAATTCGATCCAGCAGTAAAATTACTATTGTTGACTATTATGCTACTTATGTTACATATTGAATATTGCTCACCAATTATAGGTGATACAGACGAATAACCTCCTACACTTGAGTTTACAATTAGTTAGGATTATATGTTTTATATTAGAGAATAATCGGAAGACAAATAACCCACAATTCCAAAAACTCCAAAATTTTATGTTGACGATACATTCATAATGATATTTCCTTATTATACGGATAAATTTCCGTGTAACATATATCCTATCATTCCAGTTTAACTTATACTATATGCAGTTATGATATATTTAATACACAAATATTACAAATATATTGTTGTCTAGTTGCTATTACCAAACAGAGATCCTGATTTGAATATAATCGAAGAAGTATTAAATTTAATATTACTTATGCAAGTCACATTATTTATGATAATATTTGATTAATTAATATATGCTATAATACCTCCGAAGGTAAATGACTATATTGAAGATATCTTTGTTATCAATTCAGTTTATGAAGAACCGTGTAATATTGCAATATTTTATAACTGTAAAGAGCTATTATATACTGAACCAAAAAAATATGAAGATTAATTTCCCACACAAAATGATTCTGCTTACATATTTAACCCATTGATTGTTAATGTACATTGCGTTGTTATAAAAGCTATCAATGCTACTTGATTATCGCTATAATAATTACCATTAATAACATATTTTGAAATAGATATTGAATTTTAAATTTAATTTATAAGTGTAATTTTTCCTTATGAATAATATGACAATTAAAAATTTATAATTAAATTATTGATAAAAGAATTAGATGAAGTTGTTTACAAAATATTCAGTTAGTTTCCGCTTAGAATTTCACCTTCTGAAGTGATATTCATTTAATTTATACTAACACTATTACTATATGATAATAATGTTCCGCTTTTAAATATTTAATTGAAAGCAATCATAATTTTAATGTTAGAAAATTATGATTAATTTTAAAACAGAGGTTAAACTTACAATTTATTAGTGTAAACTTAACTTTATACACTTATAAAAGCGTTTTAAATAGTTAAATCGGAATTAAATACATACCCATTCCATGAAGTTTCATTATTAATAGTATGTGTCACTGAAAGAATGTTGAAATTAACCACAATTATTAATTGACTACACATATAATTATATTAAAAGTCTGAAACAGAATAATTATAGTAACATGAATTATTGGAGATTTATTAGCCAGTTTTGCATTAACACGATCCATTTACTAATATTTATCCACTTATAACTCCACATGTGCAAGAATTAGCTATTATTATTGAATTAGCAGGACATGTACAAATGTTACCAATTAATGTAGAATAAGTAGGACACACACATGAAGAGCCAGAAATATACGCATTGACGTTATTACAAACACAAACACCAGATTGCAAACTGGCTCCAGTGGGGCAGCTGCACGTATTTGAAATGTTAAATGCATTTACACCACATGTACAAATATTATTTTGAACAAAAGCGTTTGCAGTAGAACATATACAAACTCCATTTTACATTATTTACCCCTAATTTATATTACATGTACATACACCACCTTCTAATCAAGAATTTGTGGACAACTACAAGTATTAGATATATTTAATCCATATATACCACAAGTACATGAATTAACACAAATGCATTTGTTGTATAACAAACACAAACACCAGATTACATTATTTAATACAAGATAGTATTGCAGACAAAAATATATTTACTATGTTAGAATTAGCAGACATGTACAAATGTTACCACTAATGTAGAATAAGTAGGACACACATGAAGAGCCAGAAATATACGCATTGACGTTATTACAAACACAAACACCAGATTGCAACTGCTCCAGTAAGCAGCTGCACGTATTTGAAATGTTAAATGCATTTACACCCACATATACAATATTATTGAACAAAGGTTTAGAACATATACAAACTCCATTTTACATTATTTACCCCTAATTTATATAATACATGTACATACACCACCTTCTAATTACGAACTTGTGGGACAACTACAAGTATTAGATATATTTAATCCATATATACCACAAGTACATGCTGAACTTAACACAAATGCATTTGTTGTATAACAAACACAAACACCAGATTACATTATTTAACACAAGATAGTATTGCAGACACAAATATTATTTACTATAAAAGAATTAGCAGGACATGTACAAATGTTACCAATTAATGTAGAATAAGTAGGACACACACATGAAGAGCCAGAAATATACGCATTGACGTTATTACAAACACAAACACCAGATTGCAAACTGGCTCCAGTGGGGCAGCTGCACGTATTTGAAATGTTAAATGCATTTACACCACATGTACAAATATTATTTTGAACAAAAGCGTTTGCAGTAGAACATATACAAACTCCATTTTACATTATTTACCCCTAATTTATATTACATGTACATACACCACCTTCTAATTACGAATTTGTGGGACAACTACAAGTATTAGATATATTTAATCCATATATACCACAAGTACATGCTGAATTTAACACAAATGCATTTGTTGTATAACAAACACAAACACCAGATTACATTATTTAATACAAGATAGTATTGCAGACACAAATATTATTTACTATGTTAGAATTAGCAGGACATGTACAAATGTTACCAATTAATGTAGAATAAGTAGGACACACACATGAAGAGCCAGAAATATACGCATTGACGTTATTACAAACACAAACACCAGATTGCAAACTGGCTCCAGTGGGGCAGCTGCACGTATTTGAAATGTTAAATGCATTTACACCACATGTACAAATATTATTTTGAACAAAAGCGTTTGCAGTAGAACATATACAAACTCCATTTTACATTATTTACCCCTAATTTATATTACATGTACAAATATTTCCAATTGCTGTGGAATTAATTGGACATACACATTAATTTCCTTATACAAATTAATATTTAATTATACATTAGCATTAGTTATTGATAACTTCTTAACCTTTAATATAACAATGTACTAAAGTGCAAATTTAATTTATCAGTTAATACCCGCATTGTTTTGTACACTAAAGATTCAATTTTAATTAATCTAAACTATTTTACGATGCTTAAATTTTATTTTCTATTTATGAAGCTGTGTTTTAAACGTTATATATTATATTTAGAATACTTGTATTTGTATTCGAAATATTAGACAAAAGTCTTTATTCTAATTAGTTAAAATTGTGCTTAAGGTTTTGATCAGACTGTGAATAATTAGAAACGATATATCCTTACAAAGAAATTTATATGTTATTAATTAAATTTGTAAGTGCACTTGTATTACTAATAATTCTTTGTTCCAAAGTACTTGTATTTTATTACAATCTGTAATCTGCTTATGTTAAATTGCCTTAAATATAATTTTCCAAATTTGATGAATTACCGATTAACTTATTAATTATATATGTTGAGTTACCAATAATTCTATTTTCCAATGCAGTTGTATTAGATATTAGGTTTGTTTGAGTTTATGAATAATTGTGAATTATATATTATTCTAAAGTAGATGAAGTTGTGTTAATATTATTCATAACTAAAGTAATATTATCAAATATTCTTGAGTCTAAAGTACTCGTGTTTGTATTCAAATCGTGTTATATTTTTGAAATATTAGACATTATGTATTGCTCTAGCATAGTTGAATTAGTAATTATGTTTAATAACAAAACACTATTGTTATTATGCATGTTTATATCAATTTCAGTTATTTTGTTTGTAATGTTACTAAATTTTTATTTATTCATATTTTAGTTCTCGATAACAGCTTATGATATATTTTAAATTGTGTTAACAATATTCATGCATATCGTTCCTTCAAGTAAATATCCATAAGTGCACTAACATTAGTTATCTATATATTCAAATGGATACATGCAAAAGAGTGTGTTATTGATCGTAATAGCATATTATAGTTCATCAACACACAGTCCATATGAAATTTTTAGATTTCCACAGATATCGCAGTTTATAGTTTCTGTACCTGTTGCCACAATATTTCCCACTATCAATCCATATCGACTGATATTATTAACGCATATAGTAAATTAGTTTATAAATATTTGCATATAATTATGAATTTAAGTTGCAATATATCCATTATTTTCATTATATATTAAATTACTACCTATTAGTTAACAATCGTTTATAGATAAGTTTGAAGCTGTTTTAATACTGTTCACTATTCCAGATGAAATTGTACTATTAAATCTATATTAAATGAACGTTTATTCCAATAAAATTATTTATTTTGGTTCTATAATAACTGCAGATAGCTGCTATCCAGATGCTATAAATATCAATTTTGATTAAATAATATATACATTACAACTTTAACATATTAGGGCACCACTTAGTACTTCAAATTTTATTGTTATATTTATAACCGAACCCTTTACTGTTTAGTTGTAATTATTAAAACCAAACAGAGCAAATACATTTATGTTTGTATTGTACACTTGTAATGTAATTTATGTTTACTGTGTTATGTTATTATATAAAAATACATGAATATGACTCGATTTTTAACTTAAATACATATTGTTATTTAAATTTATATTGTTTAACTGATATGATTTTTTACAATATGTGTACTGTTGACTTTTAACATGTACACTATTCAGACAAGACAACTATATAAAAGCATTGACTGATTTCTACATTATTATAGAAGATAACATATTTTTTTGAAAATAACACTCGAATAAGTCTGTTAAATTTAGTCTTAGTAATCAACTAGGTTATGCTGATTGACTATCGAATTACACCGGATGATTGTAAGTTGTTTTTTATATCGACCATTTGTCTAATTTCGCTCTTCAATGTTTCGATTTTTATGTTTTACTCAGTAAGATCAGTTTCTATTTGCCCTTCAATTTATATGTCTTGGTCTCTTTTAGTTTTCACCTCTAATATGAAAGGGTGTTAAAATTATTCATACAATAAATAAATTAAATTAAAAAGATACTTGGACAAAATACAGTAAATAACATACATCGGACACTCTTAAAATTATAGAAGTTCACATATATTATTAATCCTCAAATAGAGATTGCCAATGTGGTTTCCAGAATCTCAAAAGTGATCCAAAATAATAATTGTTGCGCGTTCGCTTATTTGAATATTATCTGACATGAAAATCACGCTAGATTATTTAATTTCCAATTATTTTTGATTTTATTAATAAAAAGTTAATCACTTAAAAGACAAACAATTCCGAAGCCCAGCCTGAAAACGAGAAGAAAAAGACTGAAGTAAGTTAGAAAGCTGAACCTACGAAGAATATCGAAGAAAAAGCGCCTGACAAAACGAAGCTTAAGGACGCTCAGAAGCAGAAAGAGTAAAAGCCCCCAGTCTAAAAGTCACCAGATCAAAAGACCACTAAAATGCCCCAATCGAACGCAAAGTCTCCTCAAAAGGAAACTTAGAAATTTTGCAAAACAATCTTTAGCTTTTAGACTACGTCTGTTTGGTTCCAAGAGTGTATCTTCTAGCTTCTCTTGTAAGCATCATCGTTTTTGTTTTGTTGTTTGCGATCGAAGCAGTAGTTCATCTCACATTGTTTGATGTAGATGTGTGGATTATGGGCAGTTGTTGCTCGTTATTTGGTGGAACTGTTTTGATTCTATTATCCAGTGAATGAGTTTCCTTTTGGTTTTTGGTTACCGTTAAGAATTTTGTTAAATGATTTGACGAGTTCTTAAATTTAATTCTTCTTGCTTTAGTTTTGTTGGAAACCTTTTGGTTTGCTTTATTCCGTGTTGCTCTGGTTGTTTTGCTTGTGTTCAGTTTGTTTTTGTGATCTGAAAGATTGGTTGTTTTGTTTGAAGGACTTCTTCATTGAGCTTGAGCATGATTAGATCAGAGATTGAAGTGCTTCAGAGGCTTCCGATATAGCACTGTAATCCACTTTATCAGGCTTCCGATGATCGGTTCGATGAGTATTTTATTCCTTCCTATGCGGCTGCTCTTAGTAGTGCGAGAAGTTTCCACTATTTGAGCTGGAGTCCTCTGAGTTCAGTGATGCGAACTTGTTTCGTTGATTTGCCTTGTCGAGGTATTGCCTTTTAGGGGTGGCTCTTCTTCTATTATCCTATCTGAGATATGAAGCAAATATATCCACCAAAAGTTAAAAAAGCAGGACGCGACACAGTTAGCTATAGTATACTCTACTATATACTTATCACAACATTTTTACTCAAAATTTACGGAGGCTACCTGAATTATAAACTTTTATCACTGTTACTAAATTTTTTATAATTCATCGCACTACATTGATTAGTATATATGAAAGTATGTAATAGTTTGATTCTAAAAATAGAAGTATTACTAATTTTGCGAATTACTGCACTTCGCTTAAAATCGTTCTAATATGTAACCTACCACAACAAATATTAAATGTGCAAAATACTCACTATATTTCTCGCAACCTACTAGTTGGCTTCGTCAAAATATTATTTTATTATTATATCATTTATTTATGTTCTCTACAAAAAGAAATGATTATTTAATACTATTTATAGTTTATAGTCCTCACTCAGCATCCGAAATCCCATTTCCACACACGTAACTGAGAGAAATCTTGGTGCATAGCATATGCCTCTACACACACGCTACAAAATGCATCGTTCGATAACAGAATATTTTCCTCTACGTTAATAATTAACTCACGCGATCTATTTTTCTTCGTCTATTGTTTGCATATACTTTTTATCTATACTATTTTGATACACGAACCAATTAACCATGGCCCCTCACGGAGCCAGTTCAGATAACAATTATTGAGTCAATATTACAGCAGCCTAGCTCTTTGCAGTAATTTTCGTGTGGCGTTTCCTTACTTATAACCTCCAAACGACTAGTTCTCACCATAGTTTAGCGTGTTGAAGTTGGTTTGGCCTATTGGTATTTTGACGTACATGACTGAGTCATCTTTGTGCTTAATTTAACATCTTCATATCGCAGTCATTTAGGGAACTGAACTGTTTCCATTAGTTTCCATTGAATTTGCTGTTGTTCCGATCGAAGTAGTTGCCTTGCGGTTCCAGGGTTTTTTGCAAAACAATCTTTAGCTTTTAGACTACGTCTGTTTGGTTCCAAGAGTGTATCTTCTAGCTTCTCTTGTAAGCATCATCGTTTTTGTTTTGTTGTTTGCGATCGAAGCAGTAGTTCATCTCACATTGTTTGATGTAGATGTGTGGATTATGGGCAGTTGTTGCTCGTTATTTGGTGGAACTGTTTTGATTCTATTATCCAGTGAATGCGTTTCCTTTTGGTTTTTGGTTACCACAAGAATTTTGTTAAATGATTTGGTGAGTTCTTTGATTTAATTCTTCTTGCTTTATTTTTGTTGTTAACCTTTTGGGTTACTTTGTTCCGTGTTGTTCAGACTGTTTTGCTTATGTTCAGTTTGTTTTTGTGTCTGAATGCTTGGCTGTTTTGTTTGAAAGATTTCTTCATTGTGTTTGAGCATGATTGTATCAGTGCATGAAATGCTTCAGAGGCTTCCGATATAGCACTGTAATCTCCTTTATCAGGCTTCTGATGGTCACTTTGAGGGACATTTTGTTCCTTCCTATGCGGCTGTTCTTAGCAGTGTGAGAAGTTTTCACTATTTGAGCGGGAGTCCTCTGAGTTCAGTGATGCGAACTTGTTTCGTTGATTTGCCTTGTCGAGGTATTGCCTTTTAGGGGTGGCTCTTCTTCTATTATCCTATCTGAGATATGAAGCAAATATATCCACCAAAAGTTAAAAAAGCAGGACGCGACACAGTTAGCTATAGTATACTCTACTATATACTTATCACAACATTTTTACTCAAAATTTACGGAGGCTACCTGAATTATAAACTTTTATCACTGTTACTAATATTTTATAATTCATCGCACTACATTGATTAGTATATATGAAAGTATGTAATAGTTTGATTCTAAAAATAGAAGTATTACTAATTTTGCGAATTACTGCACTTCGCTTAAAATCGTTCTAATATGTAACCTACCACAACAAATATTAAATGTGCAAAATACTCACTATATTTCTCGCAACCTACTAGTTGGCTTCGTCAAAATATTATTTTATTATTATATCATTTATTTATGTTCTCTACAAAAAGAAATGATTATTTAATACTATTTATAGTTTATAGTCCTCACTCAGCATCCGAAATCCCATTTCCACACACGTAACTGAGAGAAATCTTGGTGCATAGCATATGCCTCTACACACACGCTACAAAATGCATCGTTCGATAACAGAATATTTTCCTCTACGTTAATAAGTTTATAGTCCTGTGGACTCTCAATCATTGATACACATTCCTGAATTTGAAAACATATTCTAAACTAAATTCAATAGCTGAGAATTAATGTTTCTTCCAATATCTCTTTATTTTGGAGTGGAAGTATCAGCAAAATTTCATATCTCCAAAAATGTTTAAAATTGGGGAAACGCGAGCTTATAGTCTAAGCCGTGAATGTTATTTGAAAATGTTTATAGTCACTCCTCAATTATCAGAAAATATCTCAGATTTTCACTATTTGTTTGAATGACTATTTTGTACAATTATATAGTATAGATCTGAATAATAATATCAGAACACTCCAAACTACTTTTCTTTTTAATGACAATTTTATAATTTGAGGTAAATAGATTATTTTCAACTATTCATTTTCCATTATCTGTTTAAGTAATAAATGCTAATCGGCAGGTTGTAATTGTACCGTATTGGAATTCAAATTGTGCAAATGTTAAAGAATGATTAATTTATCAGATTAATTTATGTTTATATAAGCGGCCTATCATATAAGTTAAATATAGCTGCGATTCTGTGATTCATATTTTTAAATTAATTATTATTAACTCAGATTTAGCATTACTAAATTTTCATTAATGAAGTGATAAAAATGTGTTAATTTTCAAATAATATAAAGAAATAAATTCTTAAAAATTTCTATTTATAGACACGCACATGAAATCTCAACACAGATTAAAGTTAGGAGTGTCTCTAATAAAAGCAGTTAAAATATTGTCAAAATTATCATTCTGCTAGCGTTTCATATTTTTTGCTCTCAAACTGACACTTAAATGATACAAAAATTATAAATCTCAAAATTTCATCCAGACAGACTTCCTAAAATTCTTCTATTATCTGCTATTACTTAGTTTGTTTAAGTTTATGAGTCAGATATTTCAAACTCGGTGATCTAAATTAGTCCTATCTGAATAAATCTTCAAATATTGATCAGATGCAAAAATTGTTATGATTCCCAGTGTATATCTGGATGTGCACCAACAATTGAGATTGAGTTCCAAAGCGTCCGCTTCAAGCTTCAGAATTTGAGTTTTCTAATTTTACAAAAATTCAGTTTGCTTTCTCAGGACAAACTGTTGATTACCCACATATAATTTTATCTGGCTAGCTTTGTATTTCGTCAGCGACTCTGCAGCTACCTAATTTTACCCGTAACTCTTAATAGTTAAGATATCATACATGTAAATTGCTCAGAATTAAACTTTCGATGTCTAATTGAGTATTTCAACCATCAAATCGAGTGTTCGGTTTTTCAGTGATATACTGTTCATAAGAAGTTATGCGAATTCTATAACTCGTCATCCATCTGTGGTGTGGTGCTCTCGCTCTATTTCCGCCATGGTGACACCCACAGTGTTTTAAATCGATATTTTAAAGTATTAAAATGTATGCTTAAGCTCATCTTTGGACCCCCTAGATATAAAGAGATATCAATATCAGTATCACAACGTAATTTTTAAGCTGCGTCGATCTCTATTAAGTCTGGAGTGCTGAATATTGCCGTCGACATCTTATGTTTTAGGTGTAATCTTAATTAAAATTATATGTAAAATTTGTTAACATAAATATTTATAAAAATATATAATAAGACGTAATGGTAAGACTTCGTTGGTTTACGTTGTATCAGAATATTTTGAATCATAATATGTTGCTACATACAAATAATACACAAGAATAAAATCTAATAACTCAATATTATATTATGTATCATTCACATCCCAGGTATGTCTTCGTTCGCCACCATGAGCGCGTTAAGCGTGCTCCCTTCTTTCTGCATCACTGGGTACACTAAGCACTTGTTCTTCAGCACCTTGTCCTTTCCAGCCATAAATCCGTCAATTAGTAGCATTGCAGTTGTGAGCATCAGGTTGAAGAACATCTCCTCTTTCTCGGCGTTGAATGTTCTGAACAGGCCAAAAAGCTCGCTCGTTTTATGTGAGATGAGCGCCTGAACGTAAATGTACTCCACTTGAGTCCAGTTCTTCCTCAAAAACTGTTTGTTCGACCCGTTTACCTCCGTGTTGTGGTCGTGAGTTACCTGAACGTCCTCCAAATACGTGTTTATGAGCTCAATAGCTTTTAGCATCTGGGCGCCGAACTCCTTAAATAAGAGCTTTTCTGCCTTGAGAGATTTGATTAGAGTAATTCTGATTTGGTCCAGCTCGGATATTTGAGTGAACACGTCTATTTTGAAGCTTTTGGTAGAGTTATTATTCGGTGAAGAAAGGTTGTTACTTTTGAGATCGGATATTTCGCGCTCGTACTTTGAGATTTACTGCTTGAAGTCTGAGATTTGCTGCTCGAGAGCGAGAATGTGGCCGGAAGACTTCTCGAGCATCTTCTCGAAATTCTGGTTGTCCGCGCGCAAAGCGAGGATTTCGTTATCTTTTTGCTTCAACTGGGCTTGAAGGTCAGAAGAAGGCTTTGCTTCTGGTTAGGCCTTAGTAGCTGGAATATCATCCAGGTCGAAGCTAAGCTGCATGGCTGGAGCAGGTGCGGACTTTAAGTTAAGCTATTCTACTTGCTGTTCCAGGCGCTGAATTTCTGCCTTAAGTTTCTTGTTAGACTCTTCTAGCAGCTATTTCTCTTTCTATAGTGCGTCTGCTTTGTTCTGTGCTTCTTTCAGTTATTGTGCTGAAGCATCATTTGTTTGCTTGGCAGCTGGTTTACTAACTGGGATGTCTTCAAGATCGAAACTGAATTGCATGGCAGGCTGTGTAATGGACTTAAGCTGTAGGTCGAGTTGTTCCGATTTTAGCTGGAGGTCTTCTTTGAGTTTGTTGTTTGATGTTTCTAGAGCTTTCTTTTCTTTCTCAAGTGTGTTGTATTTGTTGGTTAAAGCTTCGAGCTGGGAGGTTAGTTGTTCCACTTGCTGGTTCTTTGGTTCAGTTTTGTTCACTGGAGGTATGTCGTCAAGATTGAAGCTAAGTTGTATGCTTTGTTGCTTGTCTTTAAGCGCAGTTGCTTCTTTTAACTGTTACTCTGCTTTCTATTTTTCATTGGCTAGTTCTTGTATTCTCGCCTTCTACTATTCAGTTTAACTTTTGAGTTGTTACAATTATTCCTTCTGCTGATCTATTTGACTGTTAAGCTACTCAATTTATTCTTTGTATTTATCTACTTAGCTTTCTAGCTTGTCTATGTTTTCAGAAAGTTATTTATTTTATCTTTTCTCTATTTACAACTGTTCATCATTTTAATTGTTACTTTGAAATTTTGATTGTTATTTTAGTTCGTTATTCAATTCGTTTATTTTGGTTTGCAATTATTCGTTTACAGTTTCTTTTTGCTTAATTTCTTTTTGAGCAGTTGTTACTTGTTTCTGCACTTCGTTCAATTAGTTTTCGCTTTACTGAATCTTGCTCTGTAGATTTAATATCAAGGTTTGGTCCGAGCGTTTGTTTGCTTAAAGTTCTGCGATTTGCATTGACAGGTCGATTGTTTTACTTTAGTTACCACTTATAGATGCTTCTTTGATTTGCTTAGATAAAGCGAGGTTCTTGGCCTGCTCTGCTTATAGTTGGCTGTGGAGACGCTGCATGTCGATGTTGTCCTGGCGTTTGGAGGCCATCAGCTGTTCGATCAGCTTTTGTTCTTCAGGGTCCTCTTTGGGCGCTAGCTTCATCTACGAGTTGCTCAGATTTTCCTTGCTCAGACTCTCCTTTAGAATAATTTGTTGAGACTGTAGTAAGCTCTGCAGCTGCTGCTTATCTCGGTCGAACTTAACTTGGTTTTGCACGATTTCGGCTTTGAACTCAGATATTTGCTTCTCAGCAGAGGAAAGACGAGCTTTTAAAGTGGTGTTGGATTACTTCAGCTCTTCTATGTACTGCTGTTGTTCACTTTCTAATCTCTGCAGTCTTTCGTTTGCGGATAGGGTCTCATTCAGTTTTGGGTTGTTGCTCTGCTCGAAGACTATTTTTTGAGTGTACAGTTCAAGTTGCTCTTTCTCCTTTTGAATGGACTGAATTTCTCGTTGCTAACTTTACACTTGCTCAAAGTACTGGTGGAGCTAGTTTTGCAGTGATATGGTTTGGTTGAATAATTGTTGGTTGTTGGTTTCTTGTATTTTGATGGACTGGTTGAATATGTCCTGTTCGTTTGTCTGAACTTTTATTTGTTGTTTCAGTTTGTTTACAGTTGCTGTCAATTATTCTTTGTCCTGGTCAATGAACGTGAACAGCTCATTTTTGTCGAAGCTGTTTTTGGTTTGCAAAAGCAAGTTGACAGATTTCTGATATTCTTATAGTTTTCTTTTGAGATCGGTGATCTACAAGTTCAGAGTCTAGTTGGTTGTTAACTGCTGTTAGTAGTCTTGATAGCACATTTTATATAGGATCTGTGCATTTTTCTGTTCTTCTGCATATTTTATATCTAGTTGCTTCAGTTATCGTTCTAATTTTGCATCCGAACATGGATTTGAGGTATTTTCATTAGTTTCTTTATTGTTTATTTACTAGTTTTGATTTTAATTGGACTATGAATCTTCTATCAACTTTCTAAGCAACTATAATTATATTTCTAGGCGTTATTTGTCAAATTGCGGTTCATCCGATTCAATTTACTTCTAGATTTCAGAAAATATTGATTTTATAACTATGCTGTCTACATTCTTTGAGAAAAATGATAACAACTTCTTAGTTTTTATCAACTTTTTAGAAATAGTCGATTAATCATACAATTGGTCAATATACTGTATATCGTTTGAGGCCAATAAATTTTCGTACTAGTTTTATGCTATTTATGATACAATTCTATTAGAACCATACAGGTTCAAAGAGTCCGAAAGTTACATTGATTATTTATTTGAATGCAACATTTTACTTTTGAAGTGAATTTTGTATATTCGCAGCATTTTAACAATATAATACTTGCTTAAAACAATATTCAAACACACTTATTCATTCATAATTTTCGCTGAATTCCGCTTATTTAGCAATCTTAATGGTTCGTCCGTTCAATTATAATCTTACCTATATTAATTATGTCTATTTTAAATTTTATTCCGCACCAATGGAAGAGACCGCGATTTAGCGCCTTCATTCTCAGCTGATCTTGACCATCCGTTCAAGTTTCACGCATTTGGAGTAGAAAATAAATGAACGTCCTGTATACGTCATGTTCGAGGAGTCCCTTGGATGCGATCCAATGATTGATCATTTAACGCCCAGAAATTTATTACCAATTTATAAACCATTCTTGGACGTTATTCAGATAGAACTTGGTTCGTAGGTGTTCCCTGTTATTGCTTAGTGGATGGCGAATGAGTTCGGTCCAATTACATCCGAGGGAGTTTAGATTAATTTCAATTTAATGTAAAAGAATCGAGTTTTGAGCGAAGAATTAGCCGATACTAAGAAGTCATTGACTAAAGTTATGAAAATGAATGAAGAAAATACTCGTAAAATGAAGTTATTACTTCAGATTGAAGGCGAAACCGAAATAACAGGTAAAAACGTCGGTGAGGTTTTTAAGAGCGATCATAAAGAAGTAAAAGTAGAAGTTGACGTTGAAAAAATTGAAGAACACAACTCAGTTCTGCAAAGGCAACTGTACAAACAAGCAGATGTAATCGCGAGCTTGTAAAGCCAAATATTCAGTTACGAAGATGAAAAATAAACCGTTGTTGTTCCAGTCGTAACATAGCTTGATAAAGCAGTTCAGTGCGATGAACTGATTGTTGAAGAATCAGACGATGATAACACCACTGAGGAACTCACCATGCAACTGAAAAACTTATCTCAAACGAACATGGAGCTGTAAAAATTCTAAAGCGCATTCGAACCAACTCTTAACTCTCAATTCAAATTTAAACTAATACATTAGAATTAAATTTAACTCAAACGTTCTCCACCTCCTTGGAACCTATAATTAACCAAATTGAAAAACAATATTCGATTAAAGGGCATTCGGAAAAGAGCGCTCAAACGGAAGAACTGAAACCGAACACAAACGGAAGAATGAACCTGAGGGACTGCAAGAGCCAAGTCATCGCGTACAAACCATATTACACGAAGAAGGACTTCTGAAATATTGTTTCATGTGATCAAAAAAGCAGATAAATAAAGGTCTAATTATGAGATGCACTGTATATGTTAGTGAATTGATTAGTAAAAATGAACAGTAAAAATTATATATGGTTTTAAACTCTAAAATAGAATGGGATTATTTTGTTGAAATTCAAAATTTTGGATTATTTTTGCTACTATTAGATATTAAACTAAATTAAGATATATAAAGCTGCTAGAATAACAATAAATTATTATAAATTTATTAAATATGAGTACAAATGTGTAAATTTCATTGCAATGTTATTAATAAAAATAACTTCATTAAATAACTATATCAACAACAAAATCAGCAACTTCACAGAATAATTTATGATTTTACCACTCCAACGATGGGTTGTACAAGTTCCACTACTATTAAATAGTCAGAATTGCAAATTTAGCCAAAGGACGTGAATGTGATAGACCATCAAAGATTTCACGTGCCTGATAAATAAATGGTGCATACAGCATTCAGGGGTCTAGATAAGAACTAAAGTGGTAAATTAGACTAGGACGAGGTAATTTATCTGTTTAAATTGCTTGGAAAATAGCTTGAAAAGGAAGAATTGCAATACGTGTTAACTCTTGCTGATTAGGACATTGACGCTTGCTTAGACGAAAACGAGTTTTTCCATTTGATGTACATTCTAACTAACTCTGGATTCGACGAAAGGGAGAAGATTGTTTTCCTCATGACAGACATCAACTGCTCAGGAACAATTGATTGCAAAGAACTTGGTTCATTATTGAAGAAACTTGAAATAAACGCTACCACGGAAAAGATACAGGAACTTGTCTCTTCAACAGCTGATAAAATTGACGGGACAATGAGTTACAATATGTTTATGGCGTTACTTACAAAGTTAGCAGAGTGAAATAGTTTTTCTTAGTTTAAGTGTCTACTTCTGTCATATTAATATTGATAAGCTAATGTACAGGATACAGCCAATTCATTTTCTTTGATTGATTAAATTTTGTTTAAGATTTATTTAAGATTGTTTAAAATACCTGTAGTGACAAATCTGATTTGAAATTGAAATTTTCATCTATACATATTTTCCGGCTATACTATTATGATTATTTGGCATTCAGGCATCCCCCAAATTCCCAAGTGCCAAAAATGCGCCCGAAACAGGGAATGTCCTTGTCCCACTCCAGCTAAACTATTTCGTTTTAAAAGCTCAGGAATCAGATAAAGCGACGCAAATTTAACTGCACATATGACTATTTGCATACTTGTTATGGTTCCTCCCCGAAGCCATCAATAATTATTCAAAATAATGATATGACGAATAGTTAATAACTGGCAAGCCAGTTTTGTTCTATTATCTTTGGTTAAAATGTAATCACTACATATAAATAGTAGTTAATTACATTAGTAGTTTACTATATGACGAATAAAGATAATAACATATAAAGTTATGCAAATTCTAGTTTTTACAATGGGGTGATGTTAATCAATATAATGCAGTAAATCGTGTATAGACTTCATTGCAGAAAGAATTGATAATTGTTGTCACACTAAATTACACTAAACTAAATATAAATATGTCGGGAATTCATGTGATTTTAAAGTTTAGTAATATAAATTTACACTCCAAATATTGTCAAGCGTTTTGGAAATGAAAGACTAATTGACTCAAAAAGTAAGACTACTCAAATTTTTATCAATTATGTAAATTTTAACCATTGGTATTAATTATTAATTAATTTATATTTCAATATTCTTACATAACAATATTCAACAAAAGAATCATCAATCCAGTATTTAAATAGTTAATCAACGAAGCAATGAGAAAATCACAACCAAGAATCTGTGCAGATTACATTTTGTTTTGCATGCGAAACCACTACAGTCACTTCATCTAATTTACAAAAATTTTTCGACCTAACCGTAATATCTAAAATAAATATTATATGCACTATAAATATTGTAATCTATAAATGCTAATGCCTAATTTACCAGTTAATTTATCATTATATATTGATAATTTAGTAAAGTTTACAGAATATTCCTTTAAAATACAATAAATTTAAATATTGTGTTAATAATATTATTAAAAATGCACAGTATAATTTTTGATTTTCCAACCCTCGTATTAACTGAGTTATTACATTTAAACAATATGTTTAAATCTGAATTATAAAAATAGAAATATCACTGTATTTATCGTGAATAACAATAAATATAGAAATATACGTAAAATTATGAAATAAATCTGCAAGCCAAAAATGATTAATAATTTAATAGAATCACAGGCTCTGACCCGGGAATTTTTTCCCTTACTGCCTTTCCCCGTTTTATATGACGTCCCGAAATAGACCATGCCACTATAGGTGTTTAAAATTTGTTATCAATCTTAAGCTGCTACTTATTATTGTACGTGTTAACTGAGTTATAAATATCTTTTCCACATCAATAATGCAACCTTGTGCGAGTTTACCGCAACTGTTAAGAACTTCGTCTAGGTAAGCAACCAATAGTCCGCGTAGTGCTCTAACTAGCTATTAATCCGAGTCTGATTTGTCAGATTGCAGTCATTAGTCCGAGCCGTGCTGTTTTCCGACCGTATTTGTAAAGTAAGTGCGTTTCAGTTAAAATCTAGATATGCCTTTAAACGGCCCTTCATCAATAATCGAGAGGCCTGTTGACGACTCAAAGTAGCAGAAGAAGAACGCGTACTCCCTGCACCCGAAAACGGCAAGCACCTTAAAGAGGCAGTAAACAGCTGACGTGACGGACATGGTGAGCTTCAGCCAGAATCACACCTTAATTCAGCGCGTTCTGGACAGTTACGACCGAACTTAATTTTCATTGGACAAGTAAAAACAATAATTATACCACCAAAAATAAATCGCACAGAAAATAAAGAACGATCACATTCTGAACAAACTGAAGTTCAAGGGGGACAGAGCGATCAAAACGTGGACGGAGGTCAACGGGCAGAAATTACAGTGAATTTTGTTTGATTTCAAACTATTAATTAAATTGAATTAGCTACTGTGTATAGTTGAAATAGAAAGACATCACACCGTAAATTATGTCTATACTGGTCACCCTTTTTCTCTGATCATCACATTTCCTTTCCTTTCTAAACCAATGATCCCTAAGAAACCAACAACATTCCTCTCTTACCAAATATCTCGCACGGCGTTATCACACGTCACACCTCCTCACAGACTCTCCGTTAGCTCTTTCGGGCTAATGGAGTTTGTTTTGGAGATCTTTTTGTTGATAACAGCTTTTGGTTGAGTAGGGGAGTTGCGTGTTATTGTGTTAGCGTTAAAAATAGTTGAAATATATAATTTCTCAATTTAACAAAATTTGTGTCTAATATGTTAACGGAATTCGAATAATAAATAAATATAATTATACAATTAATTACCTATATACTGGAAATTATACTAGATACGTTCCTGTACTTTATAAATATGTGTAACAATTATGATGAGCTAAGGTCGAATACAATCAAAACGACGTTGAATTTTCAATGAATACACAAAGATAAATATTAAATGAATGTATTTTTTTGAGTTTGACAGTTTTCTAAAATACTTTAAATAATTTTTAAATTTAGACTCAATTTATAGCAAAATTTATTTTTCACACCACAGATGGGATGTACATAAACTATTGTGTAAGATTCATAAATGTAGCTTGAAGCAAAATAAGTTAAAATTGACAACAACACATTTTTAGTTCCAGACAAATAAGCCACAATGACAGCGTTTAGAGCACTAGATACAAATAAAAGCGGAAAATTAGATCCAAATGAAATTTTGGAATTATTTAAAACACTAGGAAGACCATTAGAAAAAGAAGAATTTAACAAAGTTCTCACATTAGCAGATTAGGACATTGACGCCTGCTTGGACGAAAACGAGTTTTATCATCTTATGTACATTCTTTCAAATTCAGACTTCAACGATAAAGAAAAAATAGTTTTCCTAATGACAGACATCAACTGTTCTGGAACAATTGATTCAAAAGAACTGAGTTTGTTATTAAAAAAGCTAGAAATTACAGCTACCTAGGAAAAAATCGAGGAGTTAGTTACATCTATTGCGGATAACGCTGATGGCACATTAAGTTATAATATGTTTATGGCGCTACTTGCCAAATTAGCTGAATGATTATATTGCGATTTGTATCACATTCTATACATAAAATTTTTAGTCTATATTTATGGTATTACGCATAATTATTTTAATCTTCCACTTCAGTAATGGGCGGAAAAACCTCTCAATTAGAGTAAAGTATAGCATCAAAGGATCAATTAGTTAAAATACCTGTATTTGAGTTTAAGAAACCTGACAATAAGGCGTGCGCGCGGGCTTTCGAGGATGTAATTCCAGTGAACGACTACATTTCAATAGATCAGGCGATAATCGCGCTGAAAGCTCTGCATATAACAGCAGACGCGTCTTCCATTCAGACAATACTCTCTTTCTGGGGTTTGCCTGACGACGTTCCTCTTACGTTAGTGCAGTTCACTCATTTGGCCTATATATTCACGAACGCGGGCATATCCGAGCGCGAGAAAGTCGTTTTCCTGGTCATGGACACGAATTTCTCGGCCACGATGGACTCTTCCGAGTTCAACGTCCTCCTGACCAAACTTGGAATCATCGTTGACCGCGTTCAGCTCCAATCTCTAGTGTCCGAAATCGCGGACAAGAATGACCACACCACTATGAGCTACGAACGCTTCTGCGAGATCCTCAAGAGAATCCTCTCTCCAATCACCCCGAAACTTAAACGAGTCACCACCTTCAAGAAACCGAACAAAGAGGAAGTGAATTAAATGTTCAAAAAATTCGACGTGGACGGAAACGGGAAACTGGACCCGAACGAAGTACTCGCCATGTTCAACATGCTCGGACGACCTTTGACTAAAGAGGAGCTCGTGCGCGTGCTCGCACTCACTGACCAAGACACGGACGCGAATCTGAACCTGGACGAATTCTACCACCTAATGTACATCATTATCAACGCAGACATAAAAGAGAAAGAAAAAGTCATTTTCCTCATGACTGACACGGACTGCGGAGGAACAGTGGACAAAACTGAACTACACGAACTACTTGACAAACTGCAAATTGACGCACCACAAGCAACACTCGATCTACTGGTTAAAGAAATCGCAGACGAAGAAGACGGAACACTCAGCTACGACATGTTCATGACCCTGCTGAAAAAACTACAAGAGTGAATACGGTAATTGATATAATATATAATATATTTGATATAATATATTATAGTAAACCAAGATTCACTTGATTTGCTTACTTTTTCTATTTGTTCGTTGTATTTGCTGTTTAAATAATAGAATATTAAAAATAAATCGAAAATCAGTCAAATAGTGACATCTAAAGCCATATCAAGTTTCTCTTCGGCGTCTTTAATTTAATTTTTGCGTTTGAATAATTATGGTTTAATAAAGTAAATTAAGATAATTACTAAGACTAGTACACCAAATAATATTCCGATACTAATACCTATTATAGCGCCAGTGCTAAGTCCAGAATGCTATTTCTCCTCTTCTTCTTGTTCTTCTTCCTCTTTTTATTCTTACAAATATTAATCTTATCTCCTAACGCAATCAAAGTCGTATTAACTATTTTAGGTTGAATACGCTCTATAATAGCCATATTTACATCCAAATTACACACATCTTCCTTATATCATTCTGGATATTACATAAGTAGCACCTGAACCACATATTTCACCAAATACTTCTAACGTACTTATATTTTCTGTAGCTTTTTACGCTACTGGCATGACTGTTTAAAGTCCAGTTAGTCCCGACCAGTCATTAAAACTAGGATATATATTGATAACTTGATTTACTTTTATTGACTTGTATTCGAGCTTTTATGGATTTAAAATTCTTGAATCAAAGTCATAAATAATGTTATGCGCAAATCTCAAAAATCCTCTATGAGGTATCCAATTAGTTGTTAAAATTTCTATTTCATCGTTACTAAGTTTAGGATAATTCTGTTTTTTAAGATTATACACAGTAAATTCATAATCATCTGAATCTTTTACAATACCACCAGCAGCTGATCCCACATCAAAAACATCTATTGAATCATAAGCTCCTCCAAAACCAATTGCATATACATTCTTCATTTGTAATAAATGTTTTGCAAAACAAGCGCATGTTGAAACACATAATTAATCAGTAAGCAGCACTACATTGCTTGGATTTAACTTCGATACATGACTGTAAATCCATTTTGAATACGTTTAAAAATATGATTCTTAATCGTTGTCGAAACCAAAATATTGTGAATATAGATCATCAATTGTTGGAATGTACCATTCCATTGAAACAGTAGAATTAAATGAAGTTACGTTGGATAAAGTCTTTCCTGATATCCATTCAGTTCTATGTAAATTTTCAAACTCCGATCCAGACTATAATAATAATTCAGCTAATTTGGACTTTCTCATATTATAACGGCCATAAATTGGATATTCAGTGTGGAACAAACCAACAGCTAACAGATGACTCAATAAAACCATACCTCCACCGTTACCTAAAACTGAGATATATAATTTACGTTATTTATCCAAATCGTCAATTTTTCTAAGTAGTTCGACAGTATCTTCAAGTCCTTTTAACATATTTGTGGGACTAAATGATTTAATAGACAATACATAATCAAATGATTTTTTAATTGAATCTTAATTATATTTGTAAAGACTAAAATATCCTGGTGATTCTAGTACAAGTTCAAAATCAATATTACTATTTATTGTATTTGAAGAGAATAACGGTTTATAATGTTCAAAAGATTTGAATTTGGTAGTATCTAATTTGCTCTATGTTTTCATTTTATAAGGGTTTTTCTTGGAAGATATTTCATTATTATACATTTTAATAGCTGCCTATGAAGAAATTAGTGGTGCACTAATTTTTACAACAAGATTTACAGTTATTATTTTACCAGAATCAAATATAAATTCTAGTACTTAATCTTGAACATCTGGTAGTGTGAAAACATCTAATCTTTTGACATAAAAAGAACTAAAAAGCTAAGAATTTAACCTACCATGCGCAGATTTTGAGTTATAGTCGTATTTGTTAGAAAACGAGGTTAAGAATTAGATTGTTTCTTAATTATTTATCCTTATAATTTTATCATTTGGATTAATTTCAAGTTTTCCGTACATTAGTTCATATTAAATTTGTAAATTATGAAAGAACGTGCTAGTTATAGGGTAATCCTTTGCGTAAAATTATCCATTACTATTTTCAAGAAGGAATGGAAAATACAACTTAAAATTATTAAAGAAGTTTGGTTATACAAATAGTGTGTGTGGATCTTTCAACTTTAGAAATAGATTGGCTAAATCGTTGAAATAACTTCTGGCTTGAATCGGAGTTTCGACATCAAATTTAGATTCATATTATGATCTTATTGACTTTAGTTCAGCATCTATATCAACAGTTAAATGAGCGTACTCAACCGGTGGATTAGCTACTTCATCTTTGAAGGCATAAAGTTCTATAAGGTTTTCGACTGATTTTTAGTTTTGTTCAAATACCTCACGTGTCAAAAGTGGTGCGTTCATGCACTCGAGTGCAGAATTAATTGTATATACTAAGTTGATATCATCCATTTTGCATAAATCAACGCAAAGAACTAACACAAACATAAATTTGAAGTGGTATGATAACTGAATTTCTGTGATAGATATATCTTATACATGATTGTTGTAGCGTAATTGTATGTAATAGATAAAATAAGATAAATATTTATAAAATATACATGTATGAATAGGTTATAAATAAAGCGATATTACTTCAGTAAACAGGATTGGATGATTTTAAATATACATATTTATTATTTATCAAAGTTAGAGTTAAAATTATATTTGACTATGATTTGAATATAATATATTATAAACGTATCAAACAAGAAATAGTAACTTCAAAACATAATTAATTTCAGCATTTGAACCAAATTTAGTCCGTGTATCTTTCTCTTGAATGTATTTTCTTCTGAGTTAAAATATAGTGCGCATAGACACGTAAGTGAACGGTACGTATATTTCATTACCTACCGCGGCTGATTCGTGCAAGCCGATCTATACGGAAATCCTGCGTCGTACCATCTGCGTTTCTAAGGAAGCAAAAGAGCGGTTACCACTTTCCAATCCTGAAGGCTCGTTGATGGCATACCCTCAGTCATACGGATCCTTGATGGCGGCTCAGCACTTTGAATCGGGGGATTTTACCTTCCGCAACCGATTTAGCCGAGCCGCATCTCAGGAAGTTGCGCAACCCATCATAGATCACACTAAACTAAGCTGGTATTCCAACAATGCCACTTCAGCTCTTACGTCTGAAGCCGAACCTAATCGTTTACTTGTTAGTTTGTAAGAGCTCATATCATCAAATTGTATGTTTTGTGCATTCTTATTTTTATGTAAATATTTAAATTTTATGTAATTAACGAATTTAAACATGCCATTAGTTGGAAAATATTGATGAATGCTAAATATTTGATTGAAAAATTGGATTTGTTTAATAAACAGAACAATTTTAACATATTTAAACACTCAAACTAATAATACACAATAATCGCATATGTTTTGCTTTTACAGCATTATTAAATGTTATGCATGCGCCACTGGCTAAAAATTTAGTTAAACAACTAAAAGTTGCATTTGTGATGAATCTGCTGGTTATGTTGGCTCTAACGGAAATTGTTAAAACTGTTGGTCATAAAATTCTATCGTAGATTAAGGAACCTGCTTGAGTTGTGGAACTGGTTTAATTGTCCAAAATAATATTTGTGCAACGAAGTAGCTGGATACGTTGGAGTAGCTCCTTCATGTAGTAATTGTTGGTCTTAAGAAAAAATTGTTGTTTCTGGGCAGTGCTAAGGATGTGGAACAGGAACAAAGTTTTATTAGAATTAGTGCATTTGCGATAATAATTTGGGTTTCGCTGGAAATTCTGCTTCCTGTACAGATTGCTGGAATATTAATTATATATAAAAATAAATTAAGTTAGTATTTATTGTCATGTAATTTAAATCAATATCACTATCGTGTTTAATTCACTAAATTTGTTATTCATTTCTATTAATCTCCTATTATGAATTAATCGAAATATGGTAATTCTTGTATAAATTTTAAATCATTAACTTTATTGCAATCTATATTAAGTAATTTCAGTGTCTTCGTTTCTTAAAGAGAGCTTATATTAGTGATATGATTTGTTGAAATGTCTAAATACTCAAGCTGCATCAATGACTTAAGAACTGATACATCATACAACTTGCATTTATTTAACATTAATTTAGTTATTTAAGGTAAATATTGCAATCCTGTTATGTCAATCGATTCGTTCATATTAAGTTGCAGTTCTTTTAGACTATTCATATTTTTTAGCTCGTTAGTATCTTTGAGTTCGTTGCATTCAGAAAATAATAATTTTAAATTGATTAAGTTTTGTATTCCAGTTATGTTAATACCACTGTTATCTGAAATATCCAATTCTTCCAAATGAACTAAATTCTTTACAATATTAAGATTTTTCAGGCTGCAGAATCTAATATAAAGTTATTTAAGCTTATTTAAACGATTTAATGGTTCTAAATCGACTCCTTTATTATAAGAAAGGTCCAAATATTCGATGTTAGTTAGTTTACCCAGTTTATTTATGTTCGTGAGTTAGTTTTATTTAAGGGTTAGAGAAGTGAGCTGACCGAATTATTGGATAACTTAAATATCAAATTTGGTGTTTGAAGACAAATCCAAGGTATTAATATTCGTTAACTAACTTAGAAAATCATAATTTTAAACCTTTATTTGTTAAGCTGTTAGTTTTGTTAATTATGTTTAATTCTCAAGATTATAGTATAATTGATTATACGAGACGTTAAGCTCTTCTATGTTGGTTAAGGGTTTCAATAAGTTTTAAATTTTTGCATCACAGCCTGAAATGTTTAATTTGTCAAGATTAAAGAATAAATGAACAGTTTTAATATTGATCTTATCATTTCCAGCTATATTCAGATCTTGTAAGCTTGTTTGTTGGGCTAAGACTGATATGTCCTTAATATAATTGAATTCCAAATTTAATTTTTTGAGTTTCGCTGATTTCAAGAACTAAATGTCCTTAAAATGGTTGTACGACAAATTAAGATCCCTTAGATTTTTGAACCTGCTTACATCACTAAGGTAACTCAACCTATTTCCAGACAAATTTAGAACTTGAAGATTTTCGAGCTCAAGTTAATCAATTTCCTTAAGACCACATTCTTTAATAGTTAATTCTGTAATTTAATCGCATATCAGATTTGGTTTTAAAATATTTGAACAATTTATTATGGAAAGTTTAGAAATATCAAATTTTTATATGAATTCTATACTTTCAAGCTACTAGTTGTTAATTATATCCAAAGATTTATTTTAAATTCTGTTTTGAAGCCTTTCAATAATTTTGAATTCATTATCAGCTTATTTTTAGTTAGATATTTATTACATCTAGATTGGAGTGGAATTGTTTAAACAATATTTTGCAAATTAGTAAATTCATGCAATATTATGTTGACAAACGCAATATCTCAAGTGTTTGAATGTAAAAAATTGTTAAAAATTGCTTTTGATTTATTGTTAATATAAATATTTTGTTAATATAAAATGGTGCACTTAACTGTAACCTTATCATCATTGCCAATATATAATACGATAATAATATAAACACATTTTCTATTCATGAATCATGCCGTTATATTTGTATTTATTTTATTAATGGAGAGGAAATACTTTTCAAATAAATAACATAAACCATCAATTAAAATAAAAACTTCACTTGAACCCGTAAGTGTCAAAATTGTGAACTGCTTTCCGAATTTTGATCCCGTTCACGTCCTCCAATTATTGCACCAGATGATTGAAGTGGAACTGACGTTCAACCAGAAACTCCTATTACTTCGTTTTGATCACCGGGGTCTTGAACGCGTGCCACTCCTCGGTCTTAGTTTATTTAGTTTGAGCACTTCTTGGTCGTTGTTTAAATTTAAGTAAATCGTCCTCAACATCAACATGGTGAGTAGTTGAGTTCTAATTTGGTATATTTACTTTGGTAGATTGAACGGAGGCTTTGAGAGGCTCGTGCTTAAGCTGTTTAAATGCTAATGAATACGGGTTGGGCTTGCGAATCACGTCGTTCGTTATTATTTTTGAATGAAATTGAGGTTTGTCGTCGGTATAGCATGGTGGAGGCTTGGTGAAACAAGAGGAATACAATCCGTCTCTGTCACGCGGAATCGCAACCGGAAACATCGGGATAAAAAGTTTATCGTTCACTTTTTACGTTGCACTCTAAACTCGCCTCATTGTGGAGTGAAATTATTAAATATTAAATTATAAATCGTATAAATAGTTATATTGTTAAACAACATTTAATTCAATTAGCGAAATGTACAATGAATGATTAAGTATCTTTACTCTTATAAATGAGTCTTTAAACATATTAATCGACTTATAGTAATTATTTCTTTTGTATATCGCCTTGCAATAATACAATAGTACTATTCTATTTATATTATTTTATAACTAATGATTAAATATATAGCTCAAGTACTAACATATAGTACTAACATATAATATACAAAATTTTAAGATTACTTCGAATCATTATGCAATGATTTGTATATATCACAGTATTCTAATATCTAGTATATAATCACATAACATATATAGCAACACTTCAAACCATGAAGTAATTTAGATTTTGGACTATTGACGAAATCACATTGATGATAGAGCTTACAAATTAGTACAACGGATCTGTAATCCGTTGGAATAAGATTTCTTAACAATTCAAAACACGATCCTCACAATAATGCAAGTCATATTTCAATAACCGCATGAAACAGTTCACGCTTCAAAAAGTAATATAAGAGAAAAATATTGGAGCCCAAGCTTTGTATTACTTGGTATCCGAGAAGGATAATAATATATCAAAGCATATTTGTTTACTGAGTATATTTAACCAATGTCAGACACACATTCAAAATATTGATAAAAAATTCTTCTTTGACTTGAACATTCTGAAACTTATTCGGAGCGTTATTTTGGCGTACATAGATAATAATATAGATACATTCGCATTTAAAAACAAGAGTATTTTATTAAGTGAAAATATATTGAATCCTGATCAAATAATTCAAATTGTTAATTTTATGAATAGTTTCGACTACAGTGAACTTCTCAAAAAAATTACAAAACTTATATTTAATCCACACAAAACTGAGTGATAACAATTTTTTATTTTTAAATCACAATATTTTTGTATATGTATTATGAATATTCAAATAGAGGCGTAACTGGTTTGTTTATTTTAGTATTTTATGATAAGTTTATCATGAACATTAAATTCAATTTCTAGATCCGTACCGAATTTATTTTAAATTGCTTTTAAAATGGAAAATGTTAAATAGCTTTTATTTACACAATAAATAAATCACTTTTTGAGGCGCCAGTTTTACTAGTTATTTTATGAAGGATCTGGTTCATTTTTGGGAGTATTTATTATCTATTACTGTACTGGTTACTTTTATAGATACTTTGGATCAATGACAAATTTTGATTTTAGCTGGCACTTCATTATGTAAAGTGGTAATATAATACTGTGGTGTCCGAGCCAACTTTGATTTTAACAAATGTTTATGTAATAATTGCGCTTGAAAATTAAATCACTGTATTTATGCTAATTATAACATATTCAATTAATTCTGCGGTTCATTTCTTTTTCACTTCATCCTTCAAATGACGAAGCACACACGAAGCCGACGGATCACAATACAAGAGCGTCGCATAATGATGAGAATGTGAGAAACAGAATCACAAACTGTTGCAACCAAGAAATACATTGCTTGTTGCCTTCAATGTAGTCTCCAAACTGTTTATTCCATTTTTAAGCACTTTGAAGTTACAGGCAAGCTAGAAGCTTCTCATGCCGATAATAGTGTCAGAAAATTTGACTAAGCTGAGATTTTCGCGTTGTTAAATATCGCCAGAGCCATAGATTCGAAACTCGACGAATCATAGCTGAAAAATACTAAGCCCTTCGTGGAATTTCCATGTCTCTAACAACGGTATCTCGTCTCCTGGCCAAATTCAGTTTAAGCTTCTATGTTGCTAAGATAAAGCCAAAACTTACCGAAAAGCATAAATTGGAAAGTTTGAACTTTGCTCGAATGAACCTGAAACAACCAATTGAATATTGGAGAACTTTTTAGTATACCGATGAGTATCGCTCAAAATGCTATGCAAATCGAGCGAGTAGAGTGCTCAGAACACCTAAAGACGAGTGGAATCCGAAGTATTTTCTCGAAGTGTAAAATATGGACTGTTTTTGTGCATGATCTATAGTACGATTAGCTATAGATATAAGGGTCCATTATGGTTTATGCCGTGCGGTACGACCATGAATTCAATTGTCAATTCTTAAGTTCTCAGACAAGTTACACTTCCATCACTTAATAGCATAATTTGAAGTTGCAACAAGATAACGCCCCGACACATTTTAGTAAGTATATGAAAAACTTTTATACTGCTAACAACATTGAGCTCTATCGCTTTCCAGTAATGAGTCCAGACTTAAATCCACTTTTTCACTGCTGGAATCCACCGAAGTCAAACATTTCCCCTGAAGAATGTACCACATATGACTTATTAAATGAAGAAGTAAAGAGGGCGTTGGAGTAAATCTCGTTAGATATCATCAATCATTTGATTGACTCTATGCCCAAAAGGTTAGAAGAAGTAATAAAATAGAAAGGAGACGCTACTAAACATTGAGTTAATATATAGTTAAAATTAATACAAAAAATAGTTTTGAAATAGTTAGTATTTTTTGAAATCAAAGTTGGCTTGGCGACCACAGTAATATATGGTAATATAATAAATTGATATAAGTTTTAATTTGTTCTAATAAAGTGTTGTTTTGTTTTATTTAATAAGTGGTAATATACTGAAGAATGCTTAAGTTTTCCATGTAATGTCATTAATTCTTTTATTTTGTAAAATCTAATTCGCGGTTTAATAATACAGAATCTTAATAATTAAGATACTTAATAGTTAGTAACTTTAATAACTAATTTTTAAAGTTATATAATACATGATTAAAATTAACTTTTGAATACTCCCGATTTAATATGAATCTAGTTTTTATACTGTTTATATTTCATTTTTTGAATGATTTAAAACACTGATCGTAATTGATACCTAGAATGTAGTGTATAATTCAGTATATAACTCAAATTTTCTACTTTATTTCACTAATATATTAAATTTATATTATATAATATTATATAATAGGTAAATAAAGATGTTTGATGGTAAATACTACATAACCTCATTCAGAAGGGGGTAGCATTTTCGCTTATAAGGGTGTAGGTCAACTCACTTATAAGGGAGTTCCCTCATGCAAAACTCCCTTATAAGCAAGTGACAAATACCATAGTTTTTAACCTTGTTTTTTAACCACAAATCATTCAAATTCGACAATTCCACAAGATACATTTTGGATACATTTTTGCTTATAAGGGAGTTGAAATCGGTAACTCCCTTATAAGCAAATAGGCTACTCCCTTACAAGCAAGGTTATGTAGTACCCCCTTATAAGCGAGTGGCAAATTTCATGTGTTTTAACCCCGTTTTTTTGATTGTAAACCCTTCAAATTCAACAATATTTTTAGATACATTTTGGATACATTTCACTTATAAGGGAATCCCCTGATATCTTAACAAAGTGTTCATATAAACTAAAACTATCTTACTCTTTTCAAAAACATACTACATTACCTCGAATGCAGACCACCACCCCTGTTCACTTACAGACCCCAAAAGTGCTCAGTTACAGACCCTTTTGATTTTTATTAATAAAAGGGTTTATAACTGAATTGTATTTAGGGTCTGTAACTGAAATGCTTTGAAATTTTATTGATTAAATAGTATTGATTTTAACGTGTTTTAAGCCAAATATAAGCGATGAAACATAACAATATATCATATATAATACTATTTAAGACATTATATACATAAAAATAGCAAAAATTCAAAAATTTGTTGATATTTTAAGAATATTTTAAGAAAAGGGGTCTGTAACTGAAATGGAAAACCAAATCTAATGCAAGATATAAACCAAAATCAACCAAATTTGCTCTCAGTTATAGACCCTCTGCCTATTTTTTGAAAAAGCCCAAAGGGTCTGTAAGTGAATAGGGGTGGTGGTCTGTATTCGAGGTAATGTAGTACTTTTTTCGCAAAATCCCAAAAATGACGATTTCACACAACAGTTTCTAGGCTCATACAAGTACTGTAACATTTTATTGTATTAGCAATGTTTAAATTGATATATTTAATTTGTAATTGTTGTTATGATATTTATTTTTACCATATGCTATCTTTACACATAATATATTATTTTAAGATTACTATAAATCAAAGTACAATGATTATGATATATTAAATTATTTTTCCACCTTAGTATTCTACGCTTATTTATAAAAATATACACCTCATTTATGAAGCAATCGAGATTTTGGACTATTGATGAAATAACTAAAATAATAGAGTTAACGAATCAATATAGTGGATCTGTTATTAGATGGGATAAAATTTCTTCTCAGTTTATGTCAAGAACGACTCAGTAATGCAAGTCATTTTTTAGTAACAGAGTGAAGCCTTACACGCTTCAAAAATTAGTATTGGACACTGATATTGGAATACGCGCATTATGTTACTTGGTCTCAGAAAAGGACGATAATTTGGCGAAGCACCTTTGTTTACTAAATGTATTTAACCAAAGTTAAGAACATATCCGAAATATTGACAAAAAGTTTTTCTTCGACGTGAACATTCTCAAGCTAATCCGGAGTGTTATTATGACCTATATATAAAATGAATATATTTTAGCTCGTAATGAGAGCGTCATACTAGGTAGAACTCAACTAAATTATGATTAAATTTGTCAAATCGTAAATTTCATGAATAGTTTCAATTACGAGGAACTGCTCCAAAAAGTTATGAAACTTATTCCATTCAAAACTAAGTGAAATAATATAGTATAATTGATTATATTTGTAAAATATTTTGGATTATTAAATAAATAAACTCACTTTTAGATTCGCCAATTTTACAAGTTATTTTGTAAAAGATCATGTTCAGTTTTGGGAGTATTAATTATCTACTACTATACTGGTTGCTTTTGAAGGTACTTTGGATCGATGACAAATTTTGATTTTAGTTAGCACTTCATTATATAAAGTGGTAATTGGTAAATGGCTAAATAATATATAACCTCTATAATGATATTTTCTATTTTGATGTAAATCTTAATTTACTTTTATATAAATAACTTGTAAGTGTCGAAATAATCTTAAATAAGTAATTAAGCCAATAATTAAAATAATAAATTTATCATAAAAAAGCAATTAGAAATAGTAAATCAAATAATGTGAAATATAGTAATAGAATAAAGTTATTTTTAGTATTAAGTTTATTGTTCCATATTTCTTTGTTCAAATATATATTCATTTATAACAATTTATAAGATTAGTTATATGAAGATCTTATAACCAAATATTTATAAGTTTTTTGCACAAAGATTTAACATTACAAGAAAAGTTATTACAAAAAGTTATTACAATAAACTAGAAAATCTGATTATTATACAAAGTATCAGTCAAAGAATTCAGGTCTGGTAATAACTCTGCATTCACCAGCCATGCGTTCTGTTTCGCAGTCTAGAACTTGCGCTTCTTCTCCTAATATTGGGAGTTGTAGAACTCTGACCATTCCGCGCAGTTCTTGTGGGATTTGTCGTGCGTTGCCTGGTTGTGCTCTGATTTGTGGGAGCATCATTTCTCTGAAGTATCCGTCAGGGCTGAAGCATGAGTAGAGTGGTTTGTCTTCGTCTTGTTGCATGATGGATTTGATGTGCAGGAGTGCCCAGTCTGGGTTCTTTTGAGCCAGAACTTGTGTTGAGAATCCCTGTTTGCGTCCGTGTTCTGGCCCGACCATTTATTCTTTGGGTATGTTTTCCAGGTTGGTTATTTTCTGGTTTTCGATTTGTTTTTGTAGTGCATTTTCTTTTTGTTTTTTGAGGCTAACTTCGTATGTGACCACTTTCTCCATGGTGCATTCAATTTTCCCTTTCTTTTGTATTTCCATTTGCTTTTGGCTCAGTTTTTTAACTTCTCCATAATGTAAGGCCGGGTCGTTGAGGTAAAACGGTTCGTTTGTTTTGGCGAATTCCGGTTTCTCCTGTTCAATGAAGAGTTTTCTCTGTTCTTCGTTTTCTTTACGAGCTTCAGCTCTCCTGTGCTCTTATAATTTGGAAAAGGTGAATCCCTCAGTTTAAGGTTAAACGAATTCAAGGTGTTCATTCCGCTTCATTGAGGAACTTAAATTATCGGTATTCACGGTCTGAGCGAATTGCAATAGTTCCTGTTAGTGTGAAGTTTTCCTATTTTATAGAACTTAAAGTCGGGAGGGTTCGCAGAGGCCGTTTTTCAGGCCGAGAGTTGTTGACTTTAGGCCGACGTCGGGCTCCTTAATTTTGGTTAACGCTCTTAAAGAAGTGCGCTATTGTGGTGCGGGTTCCTCCTTCAATTTCTTGTATGTCTTCAAGCAAATGCGCTCTCTGTCCGCTAAGAGAGGTTTCTCAGCAGTTATTTTGTACGAGGCAGGCTTCTGACCAGCACGGTTTATATTCAAATCCTGAGCTTACTCAATAGCTACATCGCACTTGGTCTCGAGAATTGGCGCACGCGCGAGAATCTGAGCTTTTGGCGCATTCTGCATTGCATTAAAGTCTTCACGCGATACATACTACATGGCGGTTTTGAAGCGGATTTAAATTAGAATTACGCCCAAAATAAGATTAATGGGTGTTTATCACATAATATTGTTTGATTACCGCTTCATAAATGAAAAACAATATTCAGCAAGAAATTAATGATATATTCAACGAATTGCAAACTAGCAGCAAGAAACCCACACTAATTCTAAATAATAACGTAGACCACATTTAAAAAAGCCCACCTGATTACCTGTAGCCACAACAATAAATGGAATTAATGAATTCATACTCAAACAACAACGAATCAAAGAAAATGAAATTTGAAAAATCCTGTGGCGACGACGATTACAACCTGTATTAACCCCAACAGTTTACCAGAACTCCAGATAAAATGCAAAAACCTGTTTAATAGCTTTCACTAGAGCATTCGTAGACAAAAGCTGGAACAAATTTCTAAATACATAACGCGCTTGAACACTCTAATGGTGTACCTCCCTAAACAATTATGAATAACAGCTTACACAGTTTGGAAATGCCAGAACCTGTTTAAAAGGCAAAAGTAGAATCTGCATTCAAGTTTCACTATACTCCACCATCAACGTCTGTGTTATTGCAAATTATTTTGATTTCAACTTCATTTGTCCAATGCTTGTCATATTTCTTGCATTTATTCTTCCATTCCTTCACTTATTCAAAGTTCTGGTTCTGTTTGATAATTATCCTTTTGTCACTATTGACTTCCTTGAATCAGGTCAAAATTATTAGACTGAACTTTTTCATTCAGAAAAATTTGAGCATAATGAACAAATCTGGTTTGTTGTTGGTTTCCAAGCGGTTCTCATTCAACTATTCCCTTATCAGTTTACAGATTCACAGTGGAGAGCAGTGAGCGTTCTCCAACTTCTCTCCATTATTGGTGTTGTAGCGGAAATAGTATATTTAGTAGTTGAACTCAAAATGAACGAGAAAATGATGCTCACAGTTGACTACGAAAAAGCTGAAAATGACGTTTAAAACGAAAACGTGGAAGTGGACGAATTAAAAAACGAAATCAAAGAAAAGAAGAAGAAAGAAGCCGAAGAGAAGAAAGCAGCATTAATCAAAAAGAACGAAGAAGCAAAAGCCAGGAAAGAATAGGAAGCAGAAAAGAAAAAACAGGCACAAATTGAGAAAGAACAATAAAAACAAATCGAAGAAGATCTAAAACTTCAAAAAGAAGCAGAAGCACAACAATAAAAACAATTAAAGGAACAACAGAAACAGCAAGACGAAGAAAGCGCCAAACAGAAAAAACTTGAAGAAGAGGCTCTAAAATAAAAACAAAAGGAAGAAGCCGACAAGAAACAAAAAGAAGACGAAAATAAACAAGAAGAAGAGAAACGGAAAAGGGATGAACAAAAGAAATAGGAAGCAGTCAACAACCAACCGAAAGAAAACGAACCAACAAAACCAAAAGAACTCGAAAAACCAAATGAGTCAAAAGAAGAACAAAAGCTCAAAAAAGCTAATACGATGAAAGTAGAGAAACCAGTTATCGCTCCAGCTACAGAACCACAAATGCACAAAGCCTCCACTTTAGCTATTAAAAAGAAACCAAACAAGGACAAGGAATCAGATTCCTCCGATTTTGAAATATGAGTTATTTTATCACTTCAACATAGAATTTTCAAATATGCCTTGCTAAATTTCACCATTTGCCTTTGTCAATCTACCAGGTCCGTTCATTAGATCGTTTTCAAAAGCACCTTCAAATAGATCACCATTAGTAAACTTAATCCTTCCTTAGCCACATTATTTATCATTTGCAAAACTACCCTCGTAATGATCGCCGTTACTATACTTATAACTTCCCATTCCATTTTTCTTATCAATGAGGAAAGGACCTTCATAAATATTTCCATTTTTATAAGTCAGTCTAACCACTCAGTATAACCACTTTTAAGATCATTTTCGAAAGCACCTTCATATTTATCACCATTTGTCCAAACATATTAACCTTGACCAGATTTCAATCCATTCACAAAAGAGCCTTAATATTCATCTCCCTCGGCATGTGGTGAATTTTCCGGCGGTGGTGAATTTTCCATTACCATCCATTTTACCGTTAACAAAAGATCCTTCATAAACACTTCCATTTGAAAATTTTAATCTACCCAGTCCATCAAATACATCATTTGTAAAATTACCTTCATATAAGTCACCATTTTTGCACTTTAATCTACCTTAACCCGATCTTTTTTAGTCTTTAAATTCTCCTTCATAAACTCCATCAGATTTAGAATCAGAATGAGGCGCTGTACACATTGAAGATCCCATTTGTTTGGAAGTGGAAACTGCATTTTAACATTGCTAAGTTATCTTTAAAGTGAATACATAAACAATTATCTGATTATTATATGCTAAGTAGACAGATCTGGTATATCACTTTACAAAATATCACTGTAATCTTGTAAATTAGATTTTAAACCATTAGCTAAGTGAAGCTAACCAATAAGCGTGAGAAAAATCATAAAATAGAACTCACTTGTCATCTGGACAGTTCAATTACTATGACATTGTGTTGATTTTTGACATATGTATAATTTTACTAATATCAAGAGCATAAATATATTGTTCAAAGTTGCAAAATACCCAAAATACGAGGTTCATTACTTGTTTATAAAGTCTCTAAAATCATCATTAAGAATTCTTAACTTTCGTTAGAAATGAAGCGTTAGCTAACTGACTAGCATATATTGAAATTATTCGTCAATATTCTGTCTTTAATAGAAACTGAACACAAAATTTGAGAATAAACTGGTTTGTTTATTTTTGAATATTATGAATTGAATTTCTTGATCTGATCCAAATTTATTTAAAATAGTTTTTTAAAAGGAAAATTTTGTTCGATAACGATATTTACACAATAAATAAATCACTTTTTGAGGCGCCAGTTTTACTAGTTATTTAATGAGGGGTCAGGTTCATTTTTGGGAGTATTTATTATCTATTACTGTACTGGTTACTTTTATAGATACTTTGGATCAATGACAAATTTTGATTTTAGCTGGCACTTCATTATGTAAAGTGGTAATATAAATTGATATAAATTTTATTTCGTTCTAATACAGTGTTGTTTTATTTAATATATTATTTCTTATGTAAAATCTAATTTACTTTTAATAAACAATATTTTCTATATTCAATAATTAAAGAAAAATTACAATAATAATCATACATACTTAGTATTTACATTTACTGTGTAACGTATTCAGTATTTTGCTAATATTATTATACTTTATGAAGTCCTTTAATTTATTCGTTTAAAATTAACAAAATACAGACCCCTCTATCGTTCTTCTTGCCTGTATTCGAGTAATGAAAAGATCAAACATTATCAAACTGTAAATTAATAAAAATTATTGAGTTGAACCAAATACTCATTAAAATATATAAACTGTAATCTACCAATCAATTGTTTAACTGTCTATCAAAATGTCAATCATTTAAACAACAATTTTTAAATATTTTTGCCATTATTGCATCAATATAAAAATACACAATTATAAAATATAGATAAACATTTCACTTCAAATATGACCACAGTATCTGTCACCAACAAGAAGATAGCCATAGACAGGTACACCAACATCACGCACCTGGAAAAAGGGTCCTTCGTTACATGCTTCACAGCGCTAAATGAAAACATGCAGAAAGTCGTGCTGACCGTTTCGGACAACCAGCGAGAAATCCAGTCCAGGATGTCCATGTCTGCAAAACTGGCGAAGGTCCGCGGCGTCCAGAGGTACGAGCGCTACGAACAGCTGGACATATCGGACTGCGTTCTGGAGGAGCTGAACGAACTCTACCCGGCCGTGTTCTCGAAGACCTCCGGCGTCCTCGTCGGCGAGTTCTACGAAACCAGCTTCAACAGCCACGTGAAGGCCCTAAACGTCGGGGAGAAGATAAGCCTGTTCCAACAGCTCCTGGCCATCGTGAGCGAGATCCACGCGAACGGCGTCTTCCACATGGACCTGAAGCCGTCCAACATCATGATCCACCACGGGGCGCCTGTGATCATCGACTTCGGCCAGTCCGTGAGCGAGCTGGAGGTGGAGTCCGTGCTGAACACCAGCGCCTACGCCCCTAGACACGACGTGTACGCCTGCTCCGTCATCTCCGAGAAGTTCGACGTGTACTGCCTCGGGAACATCCTCCACGACATGCTCGTCCAGGTGCCCTTGACTACCTCATTGGTCCAGGACTCGCGCCAGTACAAGCAGCTGCAGGAGAATGTGGGAAACCTGGCCGCGAACCTGATCTACGGCATGACCACCAGAGAGCAGCAGCAGCGCTACCCCATCAGCCTGGCCTCGAACACCCACTGTTCACTGATTATCAGCTTCCGAAACTTGAGCGCGAAAACAGTTTGAAGATCTTCATTGATATTCACAGCAAGACCTCGAACGATTCTCCACAGGAATAATTCAAGTCCGTTTTGCAAATAAACTAGCTGATTTCTTAAGATTTTTCTTATGCTGATTTTTCAAGAGCTTATATTAATCCGTTTGATACACGCGCTTCATTACACGACTCTTCTGGTAATTAAATCATTTCGGCAGTTCACAGCTGTTATATTAGCGTTGAAGATTCACTTGATTTATGAAAACAATTTTGATTTAGAAAATTAAATGATAGCTGTTATTTTAATACTGAAATCAAGTACAATTGTGTTTTATAATGTGAATGATGTTATTTGTTATTTTACATTAAATTAAAAAGCCTATTGTTATGTTCAAATAAGTTGTTTCAAATAAGCCTGTTCAACTGTTTTATTTATTATATTTTCAATTTAAATTGAATAGTTGTAAAATATATTGAAATGTTATACGTTGTATTTAAAATTTACATCGCCCACAGTAAAATATATAGTTATAAATAGCTTTCAATTCGATTTAATGTGACTCAACACCAAAAGTTATTTAATGTGAGAAATTCGCTAATACCACTTATAATTAGTGTAATACAACATATTTCACTTCAAATATGACCACAGTATCTGTCACCAACAAGAAGATAGCCATAGACAGGTACACCAACATCACGCACCTGGAAAAAGGGTCCTTCGTTACATGCTTCACAGCGCTAAATGAAAACATGCAGAAAGTCGTGCTGACCGTTTCAGACAACCAGCGAGAAATCCAGTCCAGGATGTCCATGTCTGCAAAACTGGCGAAGGTCCGCGGCGTCCAGAGGTACGAGCGCTACGAACAGCTGGACATATCGGACTGCGTTCTGGAGGAGCTGAACGAACTCTACCCGGCCGTGTTCTCGAAGACCTCCGGCGTCCTCGTCGGCGAGTTCTACGAAACCAGCTTCAACAGCCACGTGAAGGCCCTAAACGTCGGGGAGAAGATAAGCCTGTTCCAACAGCTCCTGGCCATCGTGAGCGAGATCCACGCGAACGGCGTCTTCCACATGGACCTGAAGCCGTCCAACATCATGATCCACCACGGAGCGCCTGTGATCATCGACTTCGGCCAGTCCGTGAGCGAGCGGGAGGTGGAGTCCGTGCTGAACACCAGCGCCTACGCCCCTAGACACGACGTGTACGCCTGCTCCGTCATCTCCGAGAAGTTCGACGTGTACTGCCTCGGGAACATCCTCCACGACATGCTCCTCCAGGTGCCCTTGACTACCTCATTGGTCCAGGACTCGCGCCAGTACAAGCAGCTGCAGGAGAATGTGGGAAACCTGGCCGCGAACCTGATCTACGGCATGACCACCAGAGAGCAGGAGCAGCGCTACCCCATCAGCCTGGCCCTCGAACACCCACTGTTCACTGATTATCAGCTTCCGAAACTTGAGCGCGAAAACAGTTTGAAGATCTTCATTGATATTCACAGCAAGACCTCGAACGATTCTCCACAGGAATAATTCAAGTCCGTTTTGCAAATAAACTAGCTGATTTCTTAAGATTTTTCTTATGCTGATTTTTCAAGAGCTTATATTAATCCGTTTGATACACGCGCTTCATTACACGACTCTTCTGGTAATTAAATCATTTCGGCAGTTCACAGCTGTTATATTAGCGTTGAAGATTCACTTGATTTATGAAAACAATTTTGATTTAGAAAATTAAATGATAGCTGTTATTTTAATACTGAAATCAAGTACAATTGTGTTTTATAATGTGAATGATGTTATTTGTTATTTTACATTAAATTAAAAAGCCTATTGTTATGTTCAAATAAGTTGTTTCAAATAAGTCTGTTTTACTAGTATTTACTATATTTTCAATTTAAATTGAATAGTTGTATAAATAATATATTGAAATTTTATACGTTGTATTTAAAATTTACATCGCCCACAGTAAAATATATAGTTATAAATAGCTTTCAATTCGATTTAATGTGACTCAACACCAAAAGTTATTTAATGTGAGAAATTCGCTAATACCACTTATAATTAGTGTAATACAACATATTTCACTTCAAATATGACCACAGTATCTGTCACCAACAAGAAGATAGCCATAGACAGGTACACCAACATCACGCACCTGGAAAAAGGGTCCTTCGTCACTTGCTTCACGGCGCTAAATGAAAACAGGCAGAAAGTCGTGCTGACCGTTTCGGACAACCAGCGAGAAATCCAGTCCAGGATGTCCATGTCTGCAAAACTGGCGAAGGTCCGCGGCGTCCAGAGGTACGAGCGCTACGAACAGCTGGACATATCGGACTGCGTTCTGGAGGAGCTGAACGAACTCTACCCGGCCGTGTTCTCGAAGACCTCCGGCGTCCTCGTCGGCGAGTTCTACGAAACCAGCTTCAACAGCCACGTGAAGGCCCTAAACGTCGGGGAGAAGATAAGCCTGTTCCAACAGCTCCTGGCCATCGTGAGCGAGATCCACGCGAACGGCGTCTTCCACATGGACCTGAAGCCGTCCAACATCATGATCCACCACGGAGCGCCTGTGATCATCGACTTCGGCCAGTCCGTGAGCGAGCGGGAGGTGGAGTCCGTGCTGAACACCAGCGCCTACGCCCCTAGACACGACGTGTACGCCTGCTCCGTCATCTCCGAGAAGTTCGACGTGTACTGCCTCGGGAACATCCTCCACGGCATGCTCGTCCAGGTGCCCTTGACTACCTCATTGGTCCAGGACTCGCGCCAGTACAAGCAGCTGCAGGAGAATGTGGGAAACCTGGCCGCGAACCTGATCTACGGCATGACCACCAGAGAGCAGCAGCAGCGCTACCCCATCAGCCTGGCCCTCGAACACCCACTGTTTATAAATTAAAACTTATCTAAGCTTGAATAAGAACAATATTTATGTCAATACTTACACAATTATGCACGATTATCAAACTAAACTCCATCTGTTGAATCATTTAAGTAAATAAATTAGCTAGTTTCTCAAGATTTTTCGTATGCTGATTTAGTTTATAATTCTGTATCTAGTTTAGATACTAGATGCTCACTTTATGATCTTACAGGCGATTAGCTTTTATCTGCGGTTCACAGTTGTTATTTAAGTGTTGAAGATTCTTTAGATTTATAATGAAACATAAAAGAACTACAAATCAGTTAAATTAAAAAATTATTTTAATCAAATCAAATGAATCAATAAAAGAAAATATATAATACTGAAATATGAATTAAAATGAATTTGCTATTAAAAAGAGCAATATAATCTTATCCAAAAACAAAAGTTCAAAATATTTTAAAGTATTAAAAATATTAAAAATACAATAAGATAAAGCAAAATATGACTTTAAATGTTCAAATAATGTAAAAACAAACCATCCACAAAAAGATCTAAAATGTCTTTTAAAAAATCATAGTAAAAAACTAATTAAACACATGCGTAATATTATTATTAATATTACGTATATATGTTTACATTGCATACCATAAGATAAAGTAAAATAGTTACTTGATATTAAAAAGATGTTAAATCACACATAGTAAATACATTAAAGCTGTTACATAAATGAGGAAGCAGAATCACTTAGATTGGAAACAAAGATGAAAGCCATTTTAATAAACTGGAATATTATCAACCACAAGAATATACAAGAATTATTAAAATATATATTATTTTTACTTGGCTATAGTAAAATAACTAGTATATATTTATTTATTGCGTTTAGATGTATTGTTGGATTGTTGCTGTTGAGTGAGTCATGTTATTATAATCAGTCAGTATCTGTATAATAATAAATTTGTTGATGTGATTAAAATATTGTCAATATTTATTAATCAGTTTGATATTTATTACATGTGTTAGTAATAATTATTAGTATTTCATTATTTCATTGAATTTCCAAAATGTTTCAATAAATAAAAGTTAAAGAAATGATTACAGTTCAATTTAGTTATTCAATTTTAGTTTGTCTTAAATTAGTACTAAAATTAATAACGCAAGTGAATTGTAATTTGAATAAATCTTCTAAACAGTTTTCATATATATCAATATAAAGTGTTATTTTTGTCTTAAATAGCCCACTTCAAAATGGGTTGCAGTGTTCAAGTTCCAGGTAAGCGCTCCGACATATAATTGTAGTCTCCTTCCAAGTATTCTCTTGCGTTGAGTCCTAAGATTCCACTGAAAAATACGTCAATTAACAACAGCTCTTTCCCCTATACCACGCGTGTGCACAAACAGGACATAGTGGAGTTTTCCGCTCGGAAACCGCCAGCCAAGATCGAAAAACGTCAAGACGTCCGCTCACTTTTACGGGTGTCCCATTCGAACGCCCGAATGGTCCTGGAGGAGTCCGAGAAGTAATCTGAAACCATGCAGAGCTCGGATATGCCCGTGTATAACCACTTCAAAGGCGTTAAATAGAACCCGGATTTCTAACACAGAAGAGATGAGAGCGAATCACACGAATTTCAGAAGCAAAACTCTCAAGCGTTCATTCAAATAAACTTCAAAATTGAAGAATACGACAAGAAGAAGTTCGCCGACGAAATCAGCGAATCTGCCCACAAAACGGAGAGCCAAAGCGTTTGAAAATGTTGCACTTGAATAGAATAGAAAATATATTATTAAAAGAATTTAATATTGACTAAAAGTTGAACAAGAGAAATCTGAATTCGTTGTGTAAAATGATTCACATTATAGCTTATCAAGATCTATTCAGATGAAAATGCAAATTTATTACAGGTGAAAATAAAATAAAACATACTAAAACAGATTGTATTGCTATTGATGAATAATAATAATAAATTCACATTTTTACAGGAGAATTCGAGAAAATATAAGATTGGTAAACAACAAATGTGGTATATTGAATGTAGTTTATGCTAATACAGTCGTGGTTGTGAATAAATAAATTCATTTTTCAATATTTTTTAATAATCATATTTATAATTCATACAAATAATACGTACATGCTTCTAATAATAGACAGAATTAATTGTATTTGGATTAAATACGAATTTGCAATGTAATTCAATTCATCAATTATAACCTGTCAAAATTGAACGGTAACATAGTACTATATTAATTACTTAAAGGAATTAACACTCCAAAATGGGCTGTGGAATATAATAACATAGTATATAAAATAACTAATTAAACAATAAATAGCTCCTTAAATGTACTAAATTATAGTTAAAATAGGAAATAAATAATAAAACATAAGTCCCATATACAATTAGAAAAGTAAAAGATAATTTGACTGTATGTAAATAGAACGTTCTTGAATATTCAGCTCGTAAAGTTAAGACAGTAGAACTATTAAATTAAGATGCCAAGTCATTACTTAGAATTTCCACATAGAACTGGAGTTAAATTTGTTTACCAGTAACTATTTTGGAAGAATCTGATACATGTTAGTCTAGCTCAAATATGTTTATAACAAATTATTAAAATGGTATATAACACTCACCAAGTATATTTTTAAATATTAGTTCAAATTTAATTGGAATAAAGGAGTAGCAAAGCTTAGAGTTATCAGAATCAAAATCTTTTTAATAGCGCTAATCACAGCAACTGTTTGCCAATAAATTCTAAATAATAGAGGAATCCAGTGAAGCGATACCAAATTAAATTGCGTAATTGGATGAATAAATAGCAATTTGAAATCATGTTTGATAGTTCCTATAATTATCTAGGAATAAATCGAATGAATTTATTGTTAAATACATTATTTATAAATTTTTGTTCAATCAAACTGTTCCACTAATGTCGGCACTGTTTACTGTGCATTTTGTGCTTATGCATTAGACATAAGGTCCTTGGATATTTATATTAGCCCAAGATATTTATCCGTTGCTCATTTTACCAAGTGTTAAAGTGGGTTTTAAATTATAAACTAAATTTGTGATAGTGATTGTTGAGTTTTCTATTAAATTAAACCCTCCATAATTTTAATTTTGTGTTAAAATTATATTGACTGAACTTACTTAAATCGTTGAGTTAAGGACATAATAAAATAGACCACCTCCTAATGTTAAAGAACTAGTGATATTCGAAGCATTTATTTACAGAATACCAGAAAGATAATTACCTGTAAACCCTCCTTGCTAAAGCTATAATGATGTAGATATACTACATTTAGATGCATTGAGATTTATGCTCGAAAGATTACTTAACGCTACAATACCTCCTATATTACTTGTTGGAGCTATATTGTTAATAACTAATACAACAGAAGTTGAATTAATTAAATGATTTTGTACTTGTACACCAGTGTAACTAATTCGACTGAAGACTCCTCCAAGACTTACTGGGTTATTGTTATTAGTAGCAACCGTTACTGTAATTGTAACTTATGAAATTTGATAATAATTGTTATAAAAATCTGTCTATGATACTAATCCTGCAATAAAAGCTTATTTGCTATTGCATGTCACTTTAAGATTTACTTCAACCGCTGAAATTATAATAGCTTTTGATTCGCGATATAACAGTCCTGATACATAAACAGTGTTAACTGTTCCTGAAATAGTGACATTTCCGCTGATAAATTTACCCTTCAATTTAGTATTATCTGTGTTAGGTCCTAATAAAGAAAATGAGCTGAATACAGCGTTCAAATCGGCATTAATGACGATATTTTAAATATATGATTCTGTGCAGCTTGTATCTGTTTCTAAATAATATTATATATAATATCCTCCAGTGGTACTAAGAGTTTGACTTAAATAATCTGTGTACGTGCATATTTTCTTAAGAACGCACACCCCGTACATTAACGTGAATGATGGTAAGCATTATTAACAGAATGTGTTGATATCAAAGCCTGAATCGCACATGAGGCATTTAATCGGGGTCATTAGTGATGGGTCGTTATAGCATTATCCGGAGCATGTTGCGCATCGTGGTCTGCATATTCCGTCAAGGTTAATGTGAGTGTCAGCGCATGAGATGCATTAGAACAGTTTATATCCGACGTTGCAGCTTATGCAGATTCTGTCGTTGATTATTTCGTCGATGTAGCATTAGCTTGATCCGGTTTGAATTGGGTCTGGTACGCGGCATTTTCCGTCCATGTATTGCGTATTATTGGTGCATGTTTTGCACTTTGCTCCTGAGTGGTTTGTGTTGCATTAAATGCAGAACAATAGTTAATCAACTGGTAAGTAGTATTTAGTGGACGCTGTGGTGGTTAGAGTATTATAAAGTGCGTTTCCTCCTCTCGAATCAACCTGAGTGTAGCAAATCCCGTTAGCCGAGTTATTAAGCCTTTAAAAGTCTCCGGTGTTGTTCAAAACGGTATTTTAATTTACAGTTGAGTTTTCAACGTAAAAGAAGTCACCGAATGCGAACGCGTTCGTTGAACTAAAAATCAGTTCCGTGTAACAGTTTAAAATATTTACAATTGAAGTGGAAGCGTTCACGAAGAAACCGCCGAAGAACGCGTTTTGCATTTGAATTTGACCCGAGAGTTGCGTCTGAACGAATCTGGCCGTTTAATTCGATAAGTAGATTTGAATCAAAGACGAATTTTAAGATAAAGAAGATTAAACAACATTTAAAAGCGAATTTGACACATTTAAGGAGGTATTCGTACGCACCAAGCTGAAATCAAACGGTGAAGTGACTGAGATGTTCAAATTCAAATTTTAAATTGAAATGGGCTGGATAGAAGGAGCAAATAAAGTAATCGAGGTCTAAACAACAGACTGTACTCTTATATCACCAAAAATATTCAGCACGGACACGTTAAACTAGTCCTGAGTCAAACTAAACCGCACATTCTAACAACCCTCAGTTTATTATGAAGTAACCGTGCTAGAGATATAAATGTCAGAGCACATCGGCTGTATTGGCAACCCATAAAGCAAACAATAATTTACTGAATTTATGGAAAAGCGCTGCTTGTACAAATCCTGTATCACATAAGTCTCCGCAAAAAGTTTTATAAATAGCATTTGAAGTGGTAAAAGAAATAAACTAGATATAAAATCGATTAAAGAAAAGATAATAGATTTAAATTAAAGTTTAAAAAGCTTTAAATCATGAATGTATTGAATTACTATGAATTGCTCAAATGTATATAAAATATGAAGAAAATATATGTGTAGTAGCATTTTCTTACTACTAACTCAAGACGACAATATAATAACATGACTCACTCAACAGCAACAATCCAACAATACATCTAAACGCAATAAATAAATATATACTAGTTATTTTACTATAGCCAAGTAAAAATAATATATATTTTAATAATTCTTGTGGTTGATAATATTCCAGTTAATTAAAATGGTTTTCATCTTTGTTTCCAATCTAAGTGATTCTGCTTCCTCATTTATGTAACAGCTTTAATGTATAGTTCTATATATGATTTAATATGTAATAATATGTTAATATTATATTTATATTGTATATAATAAGACATAAGCTTGAACTATATATTATTGTTTAAAACATATTATACACATATTAAATCACACATAGACACCGGTAGAATGAGATCGAGTCTTTATATTTCAGTTAATTAATTTTCTGAGATTTTGGCTTTTCACTTGTTGAATTTCAGTTGTTGTTGAATTTTATAATTTGTAATTTTTCAATTTATATCTTTTTCTTTTAGCCATTGTGTTTTATATAAACTGCATCAAATATATAAGCTGGAATCAAATATAATATTTCACTGAATATTATCAAACTCGTTCATCTTTTGATATAGACAAACAGAGTTAACAATAAATGCTTACTGAGTACAATATTACTTTTATAGTAACTCTGTAATTTTCTATTTGAAAATAGTTTGTTTGACTTTTAAATTAATAAAATACTTTCTTATGTATTTTAGAGAAGAAATCGGATTATTTATGTTTTACATCATGTTAGCTCTTAAAAGTTCTTATTATGTTGGCTATAATTGACTATGTAAAATAAAGTCTTCAAAGTTTTAATGTTGTTAGATTATTTGTACATCTTAAAATTTATTTTCTTCTGCGTATAGTGTGGATAACTATTTAAGTTCTAAAATAGGTGAAATATATACAATTGAATTAAAGAAAATATGCAATTCTTTTAGCATAACTAGAGGTCGTAATGCATCTATTGCTACCAAACCACACGAAATTAAAGATAATTACTTTAACTTAATCATGTATTGAAGTAAAGTAATATCGATATCTTTATTATAACTAAGATCTAATGAGACTAAGTTAACAAGTTATCGTAAGGCTTACATACCTCGTAGCTCACACTTCTTCAATCCGAGTTTAGTGAGACCAGTCATCTGTGAAAGTGGACTTATATCTATTGACCATCTCCCTAGATATAGAACTTTTAGTTAATAAAATCTTATAATTTCCTACATAAGTGTCTCAGTTTCTTACATGTAATTATTTTAAATGACTAAAACAAGAAGATTTTCTAGTTGACAGTTTTATACACTTTAAATATCACAAAATTCTATTTTTAATTATTAAATAGTATTACTTTCTATTTTTGGGATTATATTCAAACAATATTCTAGTTCCAACTTCCTTATATTCATAGTTTATATAAAATCTAAGCTTTTCAGTTTTTAATCTTTGAAAATTTTAAGTTTTGCATTGTTAGTTAGATCCTTGTATTTTTCTATCATATCATTATCGTATTTTGAAAGCGTTGTGAATTTGTTGTTATCAATCATTTTGAGGTGTGGAAATATTATTTTATATTGCAAATTATGTTTAGTGATTATACACAATAAAAATAAATTCTTATACTACATTACCTCGAATACAGACCCCCCCCCCCACACATATTCACTTACAGACATATTCTTCGACATATTCTTCGTTACAAACCAAAGCTAAAAACAGTTATAAACCCTTTTATTCATAAATATTTATGGGGTAACTGAGCACATATATCAGATATACGTATATATCAGATATACTTTAGCAAAGAGAGATAAAATAGCTTATCAAACTGAGCTGACTAGTATATATAAAATCAAACTGTAATATCAATTCAATCATTTATTGATATATTCTTGACTATATGTATCTATAATAGATTATTTCTATATTGCTTTTCACATCACATATAAAATGGGATGTACAACAACATGCGTAAAAGAATCACAACTAAAATTTGATCCCAAGGAAGTTAAAATAAATAATACCATGTTTGTAATCCCTGATAAGGAGGCGACTTTGAAGGCGTTTAGAGCATTGGATACAAATTAAAGCGGAAAATTGGACCCAAATGAGATTCTCGTGTTATTTAAAACTCTTGGTAAGCCATTAGAAAAGGAGTAGTTGCACAAGGTGTTTTCGCTGGCTGATTAAAACATTGACGCTTGCTTGGACGAAAACGAGTTTTACCATCTCATGTACATATTAGCTAACTCGGATGTTCAGGATAAGGAGAAAATCGTGTTCTTCATGGCCGATATCAATTGCTCTGGCACAATAGACTCCAAGGAGCTGGGAATTTTGTTTAAAAAGTTAGATATTTCGGCTTCACCTGAGAAAATTGAAGAAATTATGAAATCTGTAGCGGATAACGCTGACGGAACTCTGAGTTTTGATATGTTCATGGCCCTGATTGGAAAATTAACTGAGTGATCGTTTTGGTTTTGTTTCGTTTTATTGTAACTAAATTAGAATTGTAACTTTTAGTTTTGGTAAGCAACGAACATTGATTATTATGATTAATAAGATTAACGAGAACAATAGTTAGATGAATTAATGATTTCTTTAAAAGGAAAAAGGAGAAAACGGACAAAATAATTTATATAGTTGGTCTAATAGGTTAAGTGAGTCATTTAATAATTTATTAGGTTATAGTGTGACCAATACAACATTTTTGGATTGATGATTCAATGTATACATTTATTTATTATTATTATTTTAGTTCATTTTGGTTCATTGGTACGTACGTGTAATGAATTTAAGTAATTCTTAAATTTAATATCATTTATATTACACGAAATCTACATGAAATAGAAACCCCAATTACATATGAATACTATAAAAGGATTGATTCACATTAAATTGATGATACACAAACGTATTTTTAGACAACATGCATACGATTAAACAAACGAATAAAAATGTCAAAAAATATCAAGACAAAAATATTTTTAAAGAGAAAGAAATACTTGATACAGAATTGAAACAGAATTAAACTTAGGCTAAACCAATGCAGTCCAATACTAAATAGCAACTTAAATAGCCTGTTAATACTAAAATACAGAATTAAAACAGTGTGACTAGATATAATGATGAAGTCAAGAAAGTAGATAGATATGAGTAATAAACAAAAAGTTCTCAAAACACTGTGTCTTAAAACAATATGTAAACAGCATGTGAAGCAAATACTGATGTTTAAGATAATATTGATAGTTATTAAATGGAGCCATAAAATATTCAAGGTACTGAATGCGAAGAATAATAAGAATCAGAAATAGAGGATGTTGAAGAACCGGAAGATGATATTATATCAAATCAATAAATTGTTAACAATAACTTAACGATTGAAACTCAACAGGTGAAAAAGCCTAAATCTCAGAAAATTATTTAACCAAAATGTAAAGACTCAATTTCTGAACCTAACTAAGACTTAGCACAAATACATGAAAGTAAAACAACGAAGAAATATAACAGTAAGCTTACTTCTTAAAACTAAAATAACAAAAACGACACTTAGGTTATTCCATCAAAGTAAAATTAGGCAAGTAACTAAACTGGAAACAACACAGGAGCATTATCAGCTGATAAAGAAAACAATTAAAAGAATAAAATATATAAAACAGAAAAAACAAAGCCCAAAGCCACATCCACATAAAGCTCCAACGTTTAATAAGTTGTTGAGGATACTGAAAGTAATAATGAAAACGATAATCAAACGGATTCTGAAGACGGAAAATTGTAAGACAATATGCAATCAGAGCAAAGTTCTCGTTCTGTTGTTCAAAACCCAAAAACGAAACCAAAATCAAAATCACAAAAGAAAGTAAATACCAAAAACTCTGATCGCGTTGATCTAACACGACAATAAGAAGATGAGGTCGATAACAAAAATATTTCAGTTGACTACCAACAATTTAAGAAAAATGAATTAAAAGATGTTCCGTCTGCAAATATACCAACAGGCATACAGATCAACAGTAAAACTAAGTTTTAAGTTGATAGGAAAGTTTAGTAACCTAAAAGAGAAAAGAATATGAATGAATAAATGTCTAACCCTAATAGCAATAGCAACTAATCTTAATAGAAACCGTTTGCCAGTCAAGCTTTAAATGATGTTTTGGTGTCAAAAGAAAATTGTGCAAAAGAAAATATTAAATTAACCAAAACAACTCAAGAGTCAAATTCAAAACAAATTGAATAGAGTGACACTTTTAAGACGCAGTTGCAAGAGTAGGTCAACAATAGTTACGCAGACAACCAATAACCTAACTGCCAGCCGGATCTAACGCAAATGGATCTCATTCAGGAATCTAGCACAAATATTCAGAAACCAAACATTAAACAGAGGCCTGAAACGATTATGCTTCCGAAGCCTCCAATTCCACAGCCAATCTCGCACGACAATCATTAATCCGTTATTTAATCGGCTTTGAACACAAGCTCTTTAGACACGAAGCGCGTGGTCCCCTCTCCGATTTCTTAGGTGCAAAAAGAGTCTTCATTCCTCATTTCACCGCTGTATAAACAGCAAATGGACATTAAAACGATTGAGCAGCTCAAGCCAACCATTGGCTCACCGCTTATAAACTCCGAGCACCGCCCTCACCCCTCCATCTCAAATAATTTCCAGTCGCGCTCCCCATCATATTTCAACGTGAACTCGCCCAGTTTCAACTTGAACGAGAACGACAAGGCAGTTCAGTGCAACATTTTCTTCAGGGTCCTCAAGAAACTGCCCAGGAAAATTTTGGCACGATCTCCAAGGTTCGAGTAAAAACCGGTTCAACTAGAGATAGTCGGGTACAAATACAAGCCGAAGCCGGATAAGATGAAAGTTCAAGTGGTGGATGTGGCCGAAATCGCTGAAGGATAGCTGGAAAAGAGTGGATGGTGAAGTATAGTGAAATGTAATGTTGTAATAAATAGATAATGAACTATTGTATATTTTGGAATTATTGTACGTTTACGAAAGCATTTGTATTTCAATTTAAAATATATAATCAACATTGTTCAGTATTGAGTAGTTTGAATTGAAAACTTATAATATGTTGGAATATTTCAATCAGACATATTTTATATGTTGTGTGAATCTGAGATATGATTATATAAATTATTTTTTAAATCAAAGTATTATGATATTTAAAGCGGTATTGTAACGTAATGCGCATTATATACTGATGTTATAACTAAAACTATTGAATTCAAAAGTCCAAAACGATAATTAAATATAACAAAATAAATAACATTTAACATTGATTATACATTATTAATGTATAAAGTTAACACACCATATGAACCCAATTATTAATCACTATAGAAAATGGACAAGCGAAGAAACCTCTAAAATAATAACGCTAGTTAATTAATATAACGGTTGTGTAATTCATTGGGACAAAATAGCTTCATAATTTATAGGAAGGACGCCATAGTAATGCAAATCATATTACAATGATAAAATCAAAAAGCATTCGCTTTCAAAGCTAATATTAAAGTACAATGGGATAGAAAATGTAGCATAACGAGCAATTTAATATTTATTATCTGCAAACGTGAAAGAGGAGAACATGGCGAAGCAGTTTTGTATTCTCGACTTATTCAATTTAATTTAAGAACATGTTAGAAGTGCACAAGAGAACAACTCAAATTATGAATTCAATGTGAACGTTCTAAAATTTATTCAGAGCGTCATATAGATTTACAAATATAGCTTAATGGAACATATTCAATCCAGTTAAGCTCACTCAATTGACTAACTGAATCAGTTCATAAACTTTATGAACAGTTTCGATTATGATAAGCTTCTGTAAACGATTAAGGATTTAATCGCGATGAAAACAACTCAATGAGGTTACTTTAATAATTACACAATTTATGAATGTAATTATAACTCATTTATTTTATAACTTTTAGGTAATGATATTATGTAATGATTCTTTTGCATTTAATATTTTAGCAAACGAAATATTTGATGTGAGACGTTAATAATCGTTAATACTGAATTGCAATGAAAACTATTCAGTATTTAGGTTATTGTATTTATATATTTAGAACTATTTTATATTGCAAATTGAACTGATTATGTAAGTCATTTAATCAATTCAACATAATTTCAATAGTCTTTCAAATGAAGTAGATAATGGAAACTAATAATAACATGACTCACTCAACAGCAACAATCCAACAATACATCTAAACGCAATAAATAGGTATATACTAGTTATTTTACTTTTTTGTAGAAATATAACATCAGAATCTTTTAATATCTAAATACGATGTCATTTATCCGTACACTATTATTGAAAGATTAACTTCATTAAATCTGTCCCACTTCAAATGGGAGGTGAAGTTTCGAACACGCCTTAATAGTCAATACCAAATTCTGGCTCAGCTCAGCCGCTCATTATGCCCAACGAGATGCAGCTCAGATTCTCTTTCAACGAAATTGACAATTAAAGCAAATTAATTCCAGTTGAAAAAGCGTTCAGTTCTGAGCACATGCCAAAACTGACGAAGAAACAGTAAAACAAAACGGAACAAATGCTCGGCCTGGAAAAGAAAATAGATTTCGCCTCGTTTATGTTCCTGAACTATTTTCTAATCAACTCAAACGTGAAAGACCAAGTACGAATCTGCTTTGTATTACAGGACAAAAAGTGCTCCGGATACGTAAATCAGAGCTAATTGCAAACAATTCTGAGTAATCTGGGCTACGAAATTCCAACCGAAGCCGTTCACCAACTCTGCGAAAAATGCGTTGGAGCAAATACAAAAATGGGACTCGAAATAGTCCAGAATATCGTTGCCGAAATCGATAAATAATGCTAATGATACTGTTTTACGTTTTGATGTAAATAAATTGTAAATAATAATATTCTTTCATTTTTGCTGATTCATTTTTGCTTGGTATATTTAAGTTTATCGTTTAAAGTTTATCGTATTTTAGATATTGAAAGATTTTCAAGTGATTTCTCATTATTACATATCAAATGTTTACACAAATTATTAAAATTTAAAATATGGTATAGACAAATACTGCAAATTTGGCTTTAATTAGCGAATATACCTTAAATAAGCGAATATTATGAAAATATTTCTTTAGAACTGATAGAATATATAAAGTAAAGAGTCAATTATTTTTTATTCCGCGTTTTTTCTAAATAATGTTATATAAAATATCTCATCCTAACCCAATAAGTTCCTTATGTAATAGTTTGAACAGTTCATAACTTATTGTTTAATCCTCATTGTCAGCTAAGCTCCTGTGCATTTTTTCTATCATTGTTGCATCAACTGGGTGTCCCAGTTTGCGAGCCAACTTCCAAAGTTCTTTTGAGTCGATTGAACCCGAACAGTTGTAGTCGAAGAAGAGAAACGCCATCAAATTTTGGTCCTCCTCTGAGTTCAGGAGAACGTAATAGAAGTGGAAGAATTCTTCAAAATTCAAAAGGGCATCCTCGTTTTAGTCTGAATAATTAAACGCTTGATTTAGTGTTTCAAGGGTTATAGGTTTGTTCAGGGTCTTCATAAGCTCTAAAATCTCATTCTTGTCTATTTTCTGATTGTTATCCTTGTCCAAATTATTAAAAGCGGTTTAAACTATTTGTTTATCAGGAATGATAAATTTTTTGTGCACCTGCAATTGAGATGAATCATGAGATGAGTCATTCATGTTGGATGTTTTAGGAGTCCCAGGAGCACAACCCATATGTGGGAGTGGTTTTAGTTCTCTTGTTAGATTTTATAATAATAAATTGAAATACAATAATATAAAAATATTTAATGAGTCAAAAATTATATATAGCGCTATCCCTCAAAGGTTTAGAACACGATAATGACTGATCCGGTATAAACGAAAGTTAAGTGCCTTCATAAATATCATCAAAAGTAGTGTAAATTTTTGAAAGTAGTATAAATTGTGAAAATAGGATACTATTTTATACGTTCGTATAATTCTTCAAAAGTAGTATAAAAACCATCCCTAACGGACTGTATGGTATTTATATCATCTTAGCCATTTCGGCATGCAGATAGCTCAAATAATCAGTATGTGATTTCATGCGAAATAAGAGTTATGTTGCGAGATGGATCAATAAATTAAATTAGAATGCCACACAGTAAGTCTAGGACTTTAAAGTACCTATCTAATAAGAAAATGTTCTTAATAAATTGAATATTGTGACTATATTGTGTGCATATGTACGAAAATTTGAGTGACTGTTAGAAAACTATTGAAAATGAATATAAAGATATTATAATATAATATAAAGATTTTATAAGATTTTATATTGAAATAGTTGTTTTTAATAACATTTCCGCTCCAATCAGTAATCATGCAATCAAATTATGTAATCAGAAGTTAAGAAGACCTGCTGAATCACTTTGGCTCCTCCTAAAAACTAGAAATAAGCGATTTAAAGCAAATAGAGAATCTTTTGGGTTTGAATGTTCAACCAGAAATTTGGGAAGATGCGTTAAATAGGAATTTGCTTTCCTTTAGTTAAGAATTCGTATAAAAAACTAAAAAATATATATTGAATATTAGAAAGATAGAACATATCTATCTAGTTTCTTTCCTCACTAACCTAACTGATCTAGACCTCTCAAATAATATAATATCTGATATTTCCAGCATTTCCAAGCTCAAAAACCTGAAGAAGATAAATTTAAATTATAATAGTATTGAAGATATTTCAATACTTTAATCTCTTCTTAATTTAACTCACTTAAGTATATTTTATAATAAAATATCTGAGATTTCCAGCATTTCCAAACTCAAAAACCTAAAGAAACTTTATTTAGGAAGAAATAAAATCGGAGATATTTCAGCACTGTAATCTCTTACTGATTTGATATATCTAGATTTATTTAATAATAAATTAACTTCCTACACTCTAGCTTTACCGAATTTAGTAGAATTAAAACTTGGTAATAACAAACTACAAGATAAATCTGGGCTATAACACTCTCCTAAATTACAGAGTTTAGATTTGAATAAAACAGAAACCACAGATCTACTTACTATTCCTCATCAGGCGTTCAGTTTGAAAGAATTAATATTAAATTATAACAATATTACGGAAATTGTATATCTTTCTAACTTCATAGATTTGTAATTATTATATTTAGGTTCTAATTAATAACTTTAGAATATATAACCTCTTAAATTCTGCACTTAATTGACAGAATTAAGTATCCATGAAACAAATGTTTCTGACTTATGGCCTCTTCAATTTATGATAGATCTAAAAGCATTAAACATAGCTTATACGAAAGTTGTTGATTTGCATCCATTGTAGTACTTATATAAACTAGACTTAATTTATTCAAAAAATGCGTGCATAATTGATGTTTCTCCTTTGTCTAAGTTAACATAATTAAAAGACTTGACTTTAACTAAAAACAAAATTACTATACTAATGCAGAAACACTTAAACACCACAAGAATTTTTCAAAATATAACTTCTCAGATCAAGAAGTCCCAACACTAGACGAGCTCACGTTCTACAACAAAATTCTTTATGTTCACAGTTCTCACAAGTAGATCAGAAAAATCTAAGCTGAGAACAGAGTCTCAAAGTTCAGAGAGTCAATGACTCGCCAGAAAGAATAATTCAACTTAAAAATATACGAACAGATCCGTGCTGTGAATTAAAAGATTGAAATATGGGCGCAGTTCATTCAGAACTCCAACGCTGATCAATGAAATAAATTTGATAAATATATTTATGATTAGAGACTGATAAGATGATCAAGGGTATAACAATACAATCAGGGTATAACCATGTATAACCTAATAGTTCATATTATATTAAGTGGTTGGAGTTGAAATGTCTAAGACAAACAAAGTTTTTGTCCTTCATTAAATTAATCACAGCTCGCAGCCATAAGCTAATACTATTTGTTAATATTAATACGTTGTGATACTATTGATATTGGAAGAAACATTTTTTCTTAGAAAGAAATATGTTTTCAAATTCAAGAAGCTGAATCTATGATCTATATAGCTATTGAATGTATTATTTATCTTGTACAATTATATGTTCACTATATATTGACTATCAGATAGTGTGTGGACAAATTTGCGACTAGATTGGGTTTAGACAATTGACAGAATATAAATGTTAATAATAAAATTAGAACTCATTAATTGCAATAGAAGTGGTCCTATAACACTCACCTTTTAATACAATAGCAATAGTAGTATTCATTCAGAGATGATGAAACTAATATGCTTAAAAGATTAAACAATGACATTTTTTACTAGTAATATATTGAGTTTCCAATTTTTATTGATGTATGATTGATTATTGAGCTTCGACTGCTGAATTGTATCATTTTGTAATTATTATTATCGTTATTTTCTCATAAGTTAAATTGTAAATTATAAAATGACTCACTTAACTGTAACCTTATTGTAAATTGTAAATTATATAATAGGAAGATGGAATGATTAAATTGAGCCTTAGTACTGATGATAAGGTTACAGTTAAGTGAGTCATTTTATAATAATACATTTTCTCCTTTATAATTGTAAATTGTAAATTATATAATAATACATTTTCTCATATAAGATCATTAAAAAATTTCTACAATCATCTTTAACCTAAGTAATATCTCGCATCTTCTGGACTTTGTTATGTTAATGTTATATAAATGTATCATAATGGCATAACACTTTGTTGACACTCGTTAGCTCACAGTATACATATCAGTATATACAAAAGAAATTGTTAAATGAATGATGTCAACTTATCAATAAGGTTTCAGTTAAGTGAGTCATTTTAAATAGGTATGTGTATACTTATAAAGTATAAATTTAAATAACTAAAAATAAATATGTATAATAATGTATTCTCATCGAATATTTGCGGTTATATATTATTCCACTTCCAATGAATTCTGGAAAGTCAATCAAGAATAATAGGAACAGATAATTCGAATATTCTGTAGTAAGTGCAATGAAAAAACATTTAGATGTTCAAGATCAAAACCAATAAGCAAAGACATAGCTTGATAAAATTTAAAACAAATTTTAATTCACAAATCCGTTCAACTTACTTCCTTATAAAACAGATCAAGTTTAAACAAATGATAACAAAAACGAGATATTTGCCTTAAAAACAGTGAATTAAAATGAAAATACTCAATAGGAAACAAAATAATGTGAAAATAAACTTAATGAAGTTTAACAAAACGAATTTAAATCATTCCAAATACCAAATAAAATCAAAGAGCCGTTTTAGTTTAATTTTTCTGAAAATACGAACCCTCCATTTGCCGGTAATTTAATGAAATCCACGACAGAGAAACTAGCAAGACCATTTATGTTCTCCGTATATAAAAATCAGATTACTGGATAACCACCTACTCTCAAAATATATAACGATAAAACTTTGAGCAGTCTGTCCTTTATGCAAGAGTTGCAAATTGAACACTTATTCCTAGAATATTGTCCAAAAATCACTTATGATTTGAAATCAGAAATGATAACAGAATTGTACATGAATCATTGTCCACAAATTTAGAATATGGAATGGATATAGTATGTACATAACCTTAAAACTCTTTAATTATATGATATTTGTGTTTAAACCTTGAACGGATTGGAAATGTGTAAAAATATTACTTCATTAGGGTTGAAAAAGTGCTAAATCAATGATATTAGTGCACTTAAGTATATGAATCTTAATTTCATTGGCATAGATGATAACTAATATATTAGCATAAATGTATTGGCTGAAATATAGTATCTCACATAAATCAATATCTTAGTTATATCAAAGTGTGATACTTTAGATATAAGTATTATTTAATCATTGTAATGTATACATAAGTTGTGGCTCTAAGCCAATAATTTGTGTGATATATCACTTCTTTCATAGTTAACAACAATCACTTAGTTAAACATTGCGCATAATCAGGTAAGTGATATTTCGGCACTCAAAAATTTAAAGCAACTTACAACTTTATATGCAAATTCCAATGCGCTGAAGGATATTTCTGTGGTTGCATACCTTCCTAATTTAAGTACTCTTGATATATCTGAAAATTTTGGGGTAAATATAGATCCACTTTCTGGTAAGACAATAATGATATATTTATTTTTAAAAAGTATTAAGCTTAGAGATATTTATGCTTTAAGAAACATGATTAATTTAAAGACGCTTGATTTATCTGATAATTGTCTGATTGACATATCCATACTTTATAAATTTCGTAGATTATAAAGACTCGATGTGAGTTTCAACAAAATCGAAGATTTCAACGTATTTCAAAGTGGAATACATGCAGCGAAATAAGCTTTATGTTATACTTTATATGAGCAATCTATACCAAATATGATGGATCTACAAATTTTACAAAGAATTCAACAAATTAATAATAAAAACAGTTGTTGCTCATAACTTAGTAAGAGATATGCATGTTTGAAGAATGAATTTGAATTCAAAATATAGCTTGTGTAAAATCAGCTTTAAAAAGCTATTAAAGCTCAACAAGGTTTTATGCATGACGTAGCAAACTTGATGAACGTTATTCGTGTCGAAATCTATCAGTGAAAATAATCATAAATTTCAATATACAGTCAGTCCAGATTGAGAATGCATTTTTTGTGAATAAAAGGACTAAAAAGTTTTTGTTCTGTATATAACTAATTATTGTATCTATATTGACTATAATTTATAATAGGTTTCCAACAACTGCAATATGTACTTAAAAAATTCAAAGTAAATTCAATGTGGACATCACTACTATTCTACGATTTTTTTTTGCATTCTCAATCTGGACCGACTGTATATATCAATATATATCACTTACAATTTTCAGCTAGACCTCACTGTACAATCTTAGTGGATTGAATAAAATCTTGGCTTACACTAAATTACTTCGCGCGTATTGCAGAACTCAAAATTAAAATTAAAATATTATTAAAATTTACAAAGTTCGTTTTTCTTCTAACACGCCCTCATCTCACCCATCAACTTTCCAACGCCAAAAAACCTATACCACTCCAAAATGGGCTGCTCACCAACCGCCACTGTCCCTACAGTTACCTCCGCTCCAAAACCTCAGCCGTTGCTCATGCCGAACTAGATGCAGCTGAAACTCGCGTTCAACGAGATTGACACAAAAAACAGCTCTGAGATTGAACTCGTTTCTGCGTTTTCCTCTCCAGAAATGCCGAAAACGACCCCAAAACAGAGAACGAAAACGACGACAATTTTAAAATTGAACCCGAAAATTAACTTTGACGAATTCGTTTTGCTGAATTACTTTTTAATTAACGCAGAACTGAAAGACCAAACCAGAATGTGCTTCATCACAGAAGACAGAAAATACACCGGATTCGTAAACCAGGAACAACTGATAAAAATAATACATGCAATGGGATTCGAAGTGCCGACTGAGGCGGTGGTGTAAATTTGCGAAAAATGCGTCGGAGGAAACCAGAAAATGGGACTCGAAGTGGTCCAAAACATTCTACAAGAAATTGAAAAACAATGCAAGTGAAAATATGTAATATATATTATTTTGCTTGACTCACTTATCAAAATTAATGAGGAAGGCTGAAGAAATCAACAAAACAAGTCCTATTAAAACAAATTTTGAACATTTCCCACCTCTTGTAGACTCCACCTGTTTAACTTATTCTATTACTTCTTATTTTACTACTTATTCAGTTTGTTATGTCACAATATTATCATCTTCCTATTATTTATGTTAGATATCTTCAGAACGAAATATTTTTTAAGCTTGAATAGATGCTCCGTATGCCATAACTTCGTCTGGGTTTATAGAGCATAAAAGTTATTTGCCACTAAAGTATTCTGATATCATTTTCTTAACTTTTGGGATTTTACAGGAGCCACCTGCGAGCACCACGTGTTATATGTTGTCTTTAGCAATTCCTGCTTCTTTTACGGTTTCTTCTACGAATTGTACAACTTATTTTAGTATTTCATCGCAAATCGTTTCAAAAGTTTCGAGTTTTATGCTTTGGTTCAGATCAATTCCGTCGTAAATCGAGTCCAACTCGATTTGAGCTGTTTGTTAGCTTGATAAGCAGTGTTTAGCGCGTTGGCACATTCTTTTCAGGCGTCTCGTGGCCCTTTCATTATTTTTAATATCTTTTTTGTGCAGGCTAAAGAATTTTTGTGCAACGTGATCAAATATCAATTAATCGATCAAATCTCCTCCAATTTGTTTGCAATTAAATCCAATTATCTCAGCAACGTTAACGATGCTCACGGTTAACTGTGTAGCTCCGAAATCAATCACAACAGCATTCCCACTTATTCCATAAGCAGTACAAGCGGCTGTTGGTTCGTTTATTAGTTTGTAATCCACGAATCCACTTTTCTCGGCTGCGTTTTTCACTATTGTTCTCTGAAAGTCGTTAAAATGAACCGGAACTGTTAAAACGGCGCTTAAAATATTTGTTTATTTGAAGCTTTCGGCCGTTTTCTTCAGGTCTTGAATTAAAAACGATAAAAGTTCTTCAATAGTGAGAGCTTTGCCTCCACATTCTATTTTCTGTTAGTCTTGAGATTAAATTAGAGATCTGATGTTGGAAATGGTGTCGGAATTCATTGAGTTCTTCGCGCTATCGCCAATAAGGAGCTCATCGGAGAGAGATATGCACGTTGGGGTGGTTAAATTGCCGATGTTATTTGGAATTATCGTGATTTAGTTATTATTCGCTATACCCACAGAGCTGTAGGAATTTCCAATACTAATTCCAATTGACATTGATATGAAGTGGACAGAAATAAACGTATTATATGAGGCTGTCGCGTGTATTTTATTCAAAAATCATCAATGAAATATTCAATATTCACTTAAATACTAAGTTCTATTAAGCAGCTTTATGTATATTCAAAACGTACTCACTCAACTGCTGAAATCCCAATATTTAAAAATAATGTCACTCATGTTGAAAATCCTCAATCAGCATTTTTGCCTTTTTTGTTATATGGAAAAAGAACACATAAATAAAATGATATATTTTACTAATCTAAACTCTAAATCAATCATTGCTTCAATTCATCACTACTTGCTAACAGCTCGCAGTATCCTGTAACTTATTCTTGTAGTCTATTAGCTGACTAATATTTTTATATTTAAATGAAAGTTTATGTGTCTTATTTTTCAATCAATGGTTAATTTGCAATTGAATTATTGAAAGTTGATGTTTCTATTTGTTATATTTATTAAGATGATGATTCCTCTTAAAGTTCCGCCTATTTTCGCAATGAGCTCCAATTTGACGTTCTCAAAATCGAATTTACATCTTAATAAACATTTTTTGATCTTACCTTTTTTGCGAGTATTCTTGCAATTGAGTTTTGTTGTAGTTACGATTTTAGGTAGCTTCATTTTATTATATATTTGCATTGAGAACGGAATTGGGTTCTTTACTTTCAATATTACTAGATAGTTGAGTCTAATTTGCTTAACATCCCATTTGAAGTGGACTCAATTAGATAATTGAATATAAAGCTAATAACTTATTGTTATATTGTCTAAGTCACTATTATTCATAAAAGTTAAATGATGTATTGTTTTATTATTGTTGTATGTCATCCTCATAGCAGAATTATATATTAAATTGTTTAATTAGTTTGGTTGTTTTCTAATCATTACTAATTCCGTTTTTAAAAAATCAAGCTATTATCAAGTATTATCAAGTATTATTAGTTACTTGACTATAGTAAAATAAGCGTGTAGACGTATTGTTGGATTGTTGCTGTTGAGTGAGTCATGTTATTATTAGTTTCCATTATCTACTTCATTTGAAAGACTATTGAAATTATGTTGAATTGATTAAATGACTTACATAATCAGTTCAATTTGCAATATAAAATAGTTCTAAATATATAAATACAATAACCTAAATACTGAATAGTTTTCATTGCAATTCAGTATTAACGATTATTAACGTCTCACATCAAATATTTCGTTTGCTAAAATATTAAATGCAAAAGAATCATTACATAATATCATTACCTAAAAGTTATAAAATAAATGAGTTATAATTACATTCATAAATTGTGTAATTATTAAAGTAACCTCATTGAGTTGTTTTCATCGCGATTAAATCCTTAATCGTTTACAGAAGCTTATCATAATCGAAACTGTTCATAAAGTTTATGAACTGATTCAGTTAGTCAATTGAGTGAGCTTAACTGGATTGAATATGTTCCATTAAGCTATATTTGTAAATCTATATGACGCTCTGAATAAATTTTAGAACGTTCACATTGAATTCATAATTTGAGTTGTTCTCTTGTGCACTTCTAACATGTTCTTAAATTAAATTGAATAAGTCGAGAATACAAAACTGCTTCGCCATGTTCTCCTCTTTCACGTTTGCAGATAATAAATATTAAATTGCTCGTTATGCTACATTTTCTATCCCATTGTACTTTAATATTAGCTTTGAAAGCGAATGCTTTTTGATTTTATCATTGTAATATGATTTGCATTACTATGGCGTCCTTCCTATAAATTATGAAGCTATTTTGTCCCAATGAATTACACAACCGTTATATTAATTAACTAGCGTTATTATTTTAGAGGTTTCTTCGCTTGTCCATTTTCTATAGTGATTAATAATTGGGTTCATATGGTGTGTTAACTTTATACATTAATAATGTATAATCAATGTTAAATGTTATTTATTTTGTTATATTTAATTATCGTTTTGGACTTTTGAATTCAATAGTTTTAGTTATAACATCAGTATATAATGCGCATTACGTTACAATACCGCTTTAAATATCATAATACTTTGATTTAAAAAATAATTTATATAATCATATCTCAGATTCACACAACATATAAAATATGTCTGATTGAAATATTCCAACATATTATAAGTTTTCAATTCAAACTACTCAATACTGAACAATGTTGATTATATATTTTAAATTGAAATACAAATGCTTTCGTAAACGTACAATAATTCCAAAATATACAATAGTTCATTATCTATTTATTACAACATTACATTTCACTATACTTCACCATCCACTCTTTTCCAGCTATCCTTCAGCGATTTCGGCCACATCCACCACTTGAACTTTCATCTTATCCGGCTTCGGCTTGTATTTGTACCCGACTATCTCTAGTTGAACCGGTTTTTACTCGAACCTTGGAGATCGTGCCAAAATTTTCCTGGGCAGTTTCTTGAGGACCCTGAAGAAAATGTTGCACTGAACTGCCTTGTCGTTCTCGTTCAAGTTGAAACTGGGCGAGTTCACGTTGAAATATGATGGGGAGCGCGACTGGAAATTATTTGAGATGGAGGGGTGAGGGCGGTGCTCGGAGTTTATAAGCGGTGAGCCAATGGTTGGCTTGAGCTGCTCAATCGTTTTAATGTCCATTTGCTGTTTATACAGCGGTGAAATGAGGAATGAAGACTCTTTTTGCACCTAAGAAATCGGAGAGGGGACCACGCGCTTCGTGTCTAAAGAGCTTGTGTTCAAAGCCGATTAAATAACGGATTAATGATTGTCGTGCGAGATTGGCTGTGGAATTGGAGGCTTCGGAAGCATAATCGTTTCAGGCCTCTGTTTAATGTTTGGTTTCTGAATATTTGTGCTAGATTCCTGAATGAGATCCATTTGCGTTAGATCCGGCTGGCAGTTAGGTTATTGGTTGTCTGCGTAACTATTGTTGACCTACTCTTGCAACTGCGTCTTAAAAGTGTCACTCTATTCAATTTGTTTTGAATTTGACTCTTGAGTTGTTTTGGTTAATTTAATATTTTCTTTTGCACAATTTTCTTTTGACACCAAAACATCATTTAAAGCTTGACTGGCAAACGGTTTCTATTAAGATTAGTTGCTATTGCTATTAGGGTTAGACATTTATTCATTCATATTCTTTTCTCTTTTAGGTTACTAAACTTTCCTATCAACTTAAAACTTAGTTTTACTGTTGATCTGTATGCCTGTTGGTATATTTGCAGACGGAACATCTTTTAATTCATTTTTCTTAAATTGTTGGTAGTCAACTGAAATATTTTTGTTATCGACCTCATCTTCTTATTGTCGTGTTAGATCAACGCGATCAGAGTTTTTGGTATTTACTTTCTTTTGTGATTTTGATTTTGGTTTCGTTTTTGGGTTTTGAACAACAGAACGAGAACTTTGCTCTGATTGCATATTGTCTTACAATTTTCCGTCTTCAGAATCCGTTTGATTATCGTTTTCATTATTACTTTCAGTATCCTCAACAACTTATTAAACGTTGGAGCTTTATGTGGATGTGGCTTTGGGCTTTGTTTTTTCTGTTTTATATATTTTATTCTTTTAATTGTTTTCTTTATCAGCTGATAATGCTCCTGTGTTGTTTCCAGTTTAGTTACTTGCCTAATTTTACTTTGATGGAATAACCTAAGTGTCGTTTTTGTTATTTTAGTTTTAAGAAGTAAGCTTACTGTTATATTTCTTCGTTGTTTTACTTTCATGTATTTGTGCTAAGTCTTAGTTAGGTTCAGAAATTGAGTCTTTACATTTTGGTTAAATAATTTTCTGAGATTTAGGCTTTTTCACCTGTTGAGTTTCAATCGTTAAGTTATTGTTAACAATTTATTGATTTGATATAATATCATCTTCCGGTTCTTCAACATCCTCTATTTCTGATTCTTATTATTCTTCGCATTCAGTACCTTGAATATTTTATGGCTCCATTTAATAACTATCAATATTATCTTAAACATCAGTATTTGCTTCACATGCTGTTTACATATTGTTTTAAGACACAGTGTTTTGAGAACTTTTTGTTTATTACTCATATCTATCTACTTTCTTGACTTCATCATTATATCTAGTCACACTGTTTTAATTCTGTATTTTAGTATTAACAGGCTATTTAAGTTGCTATTTAGTATTGGACTGCATTGGTTTAGCCTAAGTTTAATTCTGTTTCAATTCTGTATCAAGTATTTCTTTCTCTTTAAAAATATTTTTGTCTTGATATTTTTTGACATTTTTATTCGTTTGTTCATCTTTTACATTTATAACTTATTATTGCTGTTTATTTGAAACTTTTGAAGCTTTAACATTTTAGTCGGTTTATTATTCAAGCTATTCGCTAGGTTTTTATTGCGATTGTGACTGATATATCATTTATGTGGTTTACTTCACATTATTATTGGGAGACATAGCAGAATACTTTCGACTGACCTAAGTAGATTTTTATGAATTAATTCTAGATTGTTGCACACTCTTATTTTCGCATTCGTTATCAATTGTCTACAATTATTTTACCGAACTGTTTCTAGAATATTACACGCTTTTGTCTTCTTCATATCGTGGAATACTTTTCATACTGTATTATGTACTGTGCGACTTCATTTCTTGAGTTACATCAATTTCTTCTTCCTGGAATTCTTCATCAGCATATAACTCTTCGATTTCAGCATCATCTAATATTCTAACGTAATCCGTTTACATCGAATTGTTCACTAACATTATCTTATCTTCTTACGATTGCACATAAACTGGGATTTCATTATTACATTACACACCTTCTTCAAATGCAAACAGTTAACTATTTTGGCAAGATTTGTTGTATAGCTCTATGATCTCATCTGAATCACTGTGTTCCGTATTTACTTAGACTTTAAATGGGCTTTTAGTGCTTTCTGGTAAAGTTTGTGAAGATTTTGTTATCGTTTTCACCTGTTATTAAAACTGAAAACTATCGACACATTTTTAACTTACAACATCTGCTTATGTCAATTTAACTTGTTTCTTAATCATATTGTCAACTTTTTAACTGATGGTAGCTTCATTAGTCTAAACTTTAATCAATTCTATTTGATCTCTAACTTTCCCTTTACTTAACATTTTAGCTTGCCTTTGGAGATGTTTAGATGACACTTAGATTTCAGTCAAGTCCAGTTAATTCAATGTTATGTTGTCATTTTCATCGTACTCATCCAGCTCCTCTAACTTATTTCCTTCTATTACAAGAGGTTTGAATAGATTGCTTTCACTGCTTTCTGGCTCCTTAACGGCTTCTTTGGCTTTAAAACCTATTGTTGAAGAGTTTTATTTTTATCTAGACAAATCAGACCTAGATTTGTTACCTAAATTTGAAAGTGAACTGCTTGGCTTTTCAAGTTTGCTTGAAACTGACTAAATATCTTTAATAGTCATTGGGACAATTTTGTTTCCGCTTGCATCTACGGTATAATATCTTTACAACTCTATATCAGCAATCCATTTTGTATTGAATTGGTCGAAAAAGATGTTCTCTCCATTTATTATTTAACACATTACATCAGTTGTGTTGTACAGACCCGCTATTTTGTAATATCTAGTTCCTTTGGAGTCAATCGCGAATATTCTATTTTCTGGGTCTACTTAGAAGATAATTCCTCCAACATTCTGGAATTTTGCTTTTGTTTTTGGGTCGGTGTAAATAAGTTTCTTATCGGTTGCTTCTACTTCTAATTAGTAAAGTGAAACGCGTTTGCCTTGATAGTAAAATTCTGTCGGTGAGCCGAAATCCAGTTCGTTTTAGTCTTGTGCGATTTTTTATATTACTACTGGTGGTTGTGCGTTGTTGTTGAGTTTCAACGCGGGTGTGAGTGCTTGTTTTTCTTTGTTGATTATGGTGTATGCGTATCCGTGTGCGTCGATGCTGTATATCATTCCGTCGTTAGTGATGTATCTGGTGAATTCCGAGTCGTTTTGTTCGACTACAACGTTTTTGTTGTTGTTATCTACGTAGCATGTGACGAATCCGTCAGCTGTTTTCACGTCTTTGATTAGTTTTCCTTCCGCGTTTCTGTACAGTTGATTTTTATTCTAGTCGTTATAGTAGTAAGTTCCGTCATGTTTCATGAAGTACTCCAGTTTTGATTTGGTGTCTTTGTATCGTCCGTTTTCAACTTTGGTGAATTGTTTCTGCTCAAGGTAAATTACTTCTCCGTTTGCGTTGTAGATAAACTGCGTTTTATCCGGCGTGTCAACTTTCTTGAGCATCATCGCCTTCTTCCCCTTCGGTTCTACACTTGAGTTGTTATTTTCAGTTCCAATTGAAAACGAGTTCATTTCGGCCGAGTGTTGCATCGACGCGTTTGTAAGGGTGTTCATTTATTCAGATTATTCTACAAAATCAACGATACTTTCGTTTTTAACTTTGAGTTCCTTTAGGGGGTGAATTTTCTTGTACGTGAACTCGAGGAGTTCGTTGTTGTTTTGCTCGTATATATCGGTCACCGCCTGTTCAAGGTCGTTTACTTTATTTTGGAGTTATTATAGATCGTTTTTATCGTTTAAAGCTTCTTTGGTTAAATTTTCTGACTGTTTGGTAAATAAATCTTTCTCGTGGAGGAGCTCCTCAAGCTGCCGAGCGAGAACGCAGATTTAATTCGCGAATTCTTGACATTCGGACTCCTTCTTGAATAACTAAGAGCGGATGGCCTTCATCTCGTCATCCTCCTCCAGATTAGCTACTTTTGACTGCATCTGCTCCTAACTGGCCTTCTGATCGATGAACTTCCGATCAGCCTCGTACAAACGGCCAATTCGGTCGGACTCCTTCAACTACTGAAAAGTTAACGAAGTCTGCTTCTTCAAACGACGCTCCGCCTTCGCCTGCTACTTCTGCATCAAAGATATCTCCTTCGCATACTCGCGAATCTCAAGATGCGCAATGCGCAACTCCTTCAATGTGCCAGTCAAATCCTCCTAATCTGGAATCACATTCTAAATATTATTCAACAAATCAAAAGTTTGCGAAAATGTTGACGCATTGAGCTACGCCTCAGCACTTTTTAAAAACTAATCGTAAATCGGTAATATATTCTTTGGTACCAAGTGATCTATCATTGGATCGCAATCCAATTATTCTTCAAACATTACGTACATTGGTCGAGCCTCGATATTTGTTCGCAAAGATTAAAAGCATTGTGAAATAGTGTCTTTAAGCATTTCATTGATCAAAAGCGGTAATTTTAACTATAATTGCGCATTCATATGTGGAATGGTACAATATTCTATTTATTATATTTTATTGATATATACGTTAAATAAGAAAAATCAATCATTACTTGAGTAATATTACAACAATACTAAGTAATCCCAGCAGAGCTGTAATTAAAAATAACAAGCAACATTTACTACAACATGAGCTTAAATTATCTATATTCTCTGCTTGTTAGCTTTTAACTAGATCTTACTCATCTACAGGGATTGAAAACAGTTTTTTTGCTTGCAAAGTTGCACCATGTGATATAACTTCCTCTGGGTTTATAGTATTCATAATGTTCATTTAAAAATAATCCTTTACTAATTATTAAAATTTTGGAATACGACACGAGCCTCCTGCTATTACAACATATTAAATTTAATTTTTTGTAAGTTGCGCACTAACCAATGCCGAATTTCAGAAGAGTAGAAGTATATATATATATATAGGTAAAATGGAATTTAACTTAAACGAGGACTAAAGTTTAGTCAATATTGCAGCAGTTTAGTCACTAAACTGTTGAATATGTGTAGGTTCGGGGGGGGGAATAACCCTTTCTTTATTACTGATTCAATATTGACCATTTCAATTTCAAATACTGTTTATGGAACTCAATATACTATCAGTTTTCGGTTAAAACATCTGCTACATTTCATAAATACACTAAACTATTAGTTTAATAAGCTATTATTTTCTATTTTACCATATTTATTTCAAATCCTTTAGTGTCAACTGGTCAACTTGAAAACACTTTCTATTTAGAAAATCGGTATATCAAACCAGTTCTGGAGATGTCAATATTATGACCTTCCACTTCATCAAATGTCTATCCGAGCCTTCGAATGCTACAACCCCACCAAGCTCGTGGTCAAACACGACTCGGCCCACGAGATAGCCGACTACCTGTCCGCGGACAAGGTGAAGTCCGTCCTGCTCGTCTTCGGCCAGACTTCCGCCAAGAAGATAGGCGTGTACGACCAGGTCGTTAACGCCCTCAAGGCCAAGAACATCACCATCTACGAGCTCCCAGGCGTCCGCGCGAATCCGGAGATCAAGACCGTGGTCGAGGGCATCAACCTCTGCAGGAAGCACGCCATCGAAGCCGTGCTCCCTATGGGCGGCGGCTCCACCTACGACACCGCCAAGGGAATCTCCGTCGGTGCCCTCTTCCCAGCCGAAGTCAAGTCCGAGCAGATCTGGGAGTGCTACGAAGGTACGCGCCCGGTCACCAAGGCTCTTCCGATCTACGGCGTCCTCACCATCTCCGCCACCGGCTCCGAGATGAACAGCGGCGGCGTGGTCCAGGACGACGAGCAAAAGAAGAAGTTCTCCTTCGGCTCCGTCCACTGCTTCCCCAAGGTCTCCATCGTGGACCCGAAGCTCCAGGCCCACCTGCCCTGGTTCCAGCAGGCAAACGGCTTCGTCGACGCCTTCATGCACATCAGCGAGTACCTCACCAACATGGAGGAGCCAGAGGACGTCGAGACCACCTACGCCCTGAACCTCTCTCTCCAGAAGTCTATCATCAAGGCCGGCGACAAGCTCCAGAAAAACACCGAAGACCACGTTGCCAGAGCCAACTTCATCTGGGCCGCCACCTGCGCCCTGAACCAGCTCTCCGGAGTGGCCATGAACGGCGGCGACTGGGCCGTCCACTGCATGGAACACGCCATGGGCGCCCTCGACGCAAAGATCTCCCACGGCGCAGGCCTCGGTGTCGCCTTCCCGGCCTTCGTGAGAGCCAACGGCGAGCGCGGACTCAGACTCAAGACCTACGACAGAATGGCCAGAGAGCTGTTCGGCAAGCAGGGATGGCAGGGCCTCATCGAGGGCTTCCAGGCCCAGCTCAAGAAGTGGGGACACCCGACCACCCTCGACGAGCTCTTCGGCAGAAAGATGGGAGACGAAGACAGAAAGCAGCTTTTGGACATCTTCATGCTGCGTCCCGGCTGCTACCACTACCCGACCGGAATGCTGCCAGAAGACATCGCCAGAGACTCCTTCAAGTACATGTGATCTACCTTTATACGTTTTCTAATAAGTTTAATATGTTTTCAATAATCATTTTTCGTTGAACAGTCTTGGTTGAGTTGCTAACTAAAGACACACCAAACCCAGCGATATTTATCAGTGTTCTATAATATTCTAGTTCCAACTAATGTTCTATACTAATGTTCTTTTTAAACTCAATCATTGAAAGAAGGTCTTTCATCGTTAGTTGAACGTTTTCTATGATCATTTTTATTCATCCAAAGTTATTCGTTTTTATTCGTAGTTATTCGTTTTTATAAATAGTATTTTACGTAATTTGAACAATTTTATCAGATGCCATGTAATTAATACATCTTATTTATTATTGTTAATTATTTATTCTCATTCCAGTTTTCAGTTGTACTTCGATGAAAACAATTTAAAAAATCATAAAGACATATTAATAATTGAAAGTCAATCAACCATAAACACCTAGACGCCGTACCCGTTGCCTGCGACTGCTCCGAATCTTCCGTCCGGGCTGCACGCGCAGCAGTAGCTGGCTTTGGGCGCCTTCCACATCCCGGCTACTTTATCGTTCTTGTAGAGTCTGACCTCCTTGCCACCGCTTCCGCAGGCGAAGTAGGTGTCTTTTGTCCTTCCGAATTTGGCATCGTAGATCATTGTTGGTTCGTCGGTGTCCACTTCCTCTTGTCTGATTGGGTCGTTTACTTTCAGGTCGTCCTGTCCCTTTACGCGGAGTTCCTCAGCGTTTTCGTCGTCGGCGTTTTTAACGTTTGTGAGGAGCTCCTGGTTAACTTATTGGATTTTATCAATTAGAGTGGGGTCGAAGTCGTCAACTATCTTCTTCTGGGGTGCTTGGGAGGTCCAGTTCACCATTTTGATTAGAGCTGGCTGAGTTGGCTGTCTGATATCGTATAAATGAAGCTGGTTCTCGGTGTTGTAGTTGCCAACGAGGAGGGTCTCGTCTCGGACGTCTAATGCGTCACCATAGACATGAACGTTGTGCATTGAGCTCACTGAGTGGCCGACGCGCATATCCCAGACCTGGACGGTGTGATCCCAGCCTGCGGTGTAGATTACGTTGAAATTTCTGTCGGAATAGGCTAAAGAGAATACTCTGTTAGAATGGCCAGCGGTGGTTGACCCGTTACCTTCTTGCAAAGTCATCATGAGCTTCTGCGTGGTTTCGTCGTAAACTCGGACACGACCATCTTTACCAACCGCAGTGAAATTTCCTCCATCGTTGTTGTATTTGCACGAATATATTTCAACTGGCTGATTTTAGTCATCTGTGCACTAAAACTAACTTACGAGCTATCCTCTAAAAGCATTGTAATGAGCTATTAAGCCTGTGGATAACGATGCCAATAAAACCTATGGCTCATTCGCTTACTATTTAGGTCTAAAACAGCATGAAGTAACTGGAGTTGGTCTGGTTGTATTTGAGACTAGGCGGAAAAGTCTCCTCCCAGAAGCAACGTTATAGAGTTGAACTGAACCATCTCCTACTCCAGCAGCGATCATTTAGCAGTCTGGAGAAAATGAAAGTGAATAAACGGTGTCCTCGCTGTCTTTTATAACTGGTCTAAGATTTAGAGCTGGGAACATATTTGTGTGGAGTGAAAATTTTGCATCAAAATTTAGCTTTATTTATATATAATATACGCAAGTATTAATAATTATAATAAAATGAAGTAAATATAAAATATTATATTTCATTATATGTGAGTAATTCTTATTGATCACTGGTTAGAAATGAAAAGTGAGAAAAAGGATGACCCGTATGTTATTTACGTGATGCATTCATTATTATCGAATATGTATGTGAAGTTGTTGGGTTGTAATATATTTCATAATTACATTTTTATAAGAGCTTTGGAGCTTTGTGTGACTATATATAATACTACTTAATCTTCTATATCTTGGTAATTTATGCAAATTACATCAAGAAACTAGAAATTTGATTAATTTTTCGAAGATTTTTTGGAAAATGTGTGTAATATGGAAAACTCGAGGTTGCGTAGTATTTAAATTAGTTTAAACAAATGAAACGTAAACTACGAACTTTAAAATGTTCCCGAAGTGTATTTTACCAACAATTTTTAACGAGATGAATTTTACGCCGGAAACGGAAATTGATGAGGACTTTTCAGGCGATGAATCGGAGGAGTTCGCTTTAGACGTTTGAGTTTTTATTAATATATATTGGACACAATAATCAATAAGTTCTAAAATTCTTAATTCTTGAAATAAATAAATAGATTTATATTGTTGCAAGAGATAATATTAATAGTATATAATTTTGTTATTATAAAATTAACTTATTGAGACTTTCGAAATACTCACAGTTGAATATCGGCTCACTCTTTTGGTACATCTCAAAAACATCCACTCAATAATCAATTACTTCAATCACAAGAAACATTTAAAAATGATATTTTCATTTTAATGCGTTCTTTACTTCTGTACATAAATGTTATTTTAAAAATGATATATTAGTTTTGGAAAGGTATATAAAATAATTTTTTCAAATATAATAACATATATTATTTGATAATCATCTAAATATATTTAATTTAGAATTAATTTATGTTTTTTATGATATTGTTAAATAAAAAAGAAACATGTATTTGTTAGTACAATAATATTATTAATTAGTCTAAGCATTTAATTGAGATTTATGTTCTTTTTCTTCCATGTTCTTTCGTTAATTATTACTATAAGTCTAATTAATTGAATTGTAACTATTTAATATTTAACATTCCAAAACTAACAATGAATATGAAAATTAAAAATAAACTAGTTGAAAACATAGCGCTAACACAAGAGATTCATGCATTAAACCATATGGTTCTGAACGTATAGTTCAGTTGTGCAGAATAAACTAGAAAACATTGGACGCGTAGTGAAGACATGCTTCTTAACCAGGCGACATTACTGTTCGGGATAAATAACTTGAATCGGCTGCAAAAAATACTAATATCGAAGAATAGAAAGTAGATATACTTCAGAATTAGATACATAAATGAAAATCCAAATATGTTTCAAAACCAGACTTTGTATCAATTGATGTAATTAAAATGAAAAGCAAGTTTGTGAGCTGTACACTTGTAATTATTATAATACAATGTGTAATTTAATATTTATTCATTAATTTTCGAACAATTATCACTCTTATATAAGATGTTCATTTTAAGCTCTTTTTTGTTTCTTATGTTTGATGAATTTAACTACGACAACAATTGATATAGCGACAACACTCGAAACAGATATAACAATGACCCAAATTAACCATGTTTGATTCTATTTTTCTTTAACATCTGTGTATTTAATTGATATATACGTTTGCTCTGTAGAATACGCTACTAAGAATTTCTGATCTCTTGAAAATTAGTATGACCCTGATTTGGTAATAAGCTGACTGCAGGTCAAGTTTTCAATATTTTGAGTATTTTCAATAACACAAACAATTGCGTTATTCGATCCTTTGATCTCAACTTGCAATAAGTAATCACTATAACCAACGAACTCGCATAAAAGAACAGATTAGAGGTCAAGATATTAACTGCGTTCACTTTATAGTTTCATTTTGTAAGCAGTATTAGAATCAACTTTCATTTCTTCTTCAGCATTTGTTTTGAACGAATAATATATTTAACTCGTTTTATAGTTGTCTGAACTCACATTTGTTTTAATTTTTTAGGACTACTTTACGATTCGTTGACAGTCTGAAACTACGAATCTAAGTAAAATTGGGACAGAGCACACATAAATTTCAGCATTGGAGTCAGATTAGAATATTGAATATTAGGTGGAGTTTTCTTCGATTTCTTTAACGAAATATACTCCGTTTGGATATTTACGTGTTGTAACGCTAACTTATTAACCTAATGTGTAAATGACTGAGTAAATCAGAACTATTTAAACATCGCAAGAACTTTAAATTTGCACCTACAAATTCTATTCTCCCTAAACATTCTGTAACATCATTGGAAACGAGACAAATGAACTTAAGTTAGTGAGTTGAACATGAGCACTGGCGCTGCTGAATGAAATAACACACGATTCATTATCTAAATGAATACCAGTTGTAGTAGCTTGGACTACAATCTATTTGAAGTCAGAAGATACTGTGATTTGAGCGTTGGCTATAGTGCTTATATTTTATTACAACGTTATTTTGGTTTGCTCCTGATGAACCAACTGGTGAACTTTGGGGTTAAACACAAATGTAATATGAAGTTCTAGTTCCTTTGTGTAAATGAACACATATTTTTACTTTGGTTACAGATCATAAGTTCCTTTCGAACTTAATAACAGTTCACAGTCTTAAGTTTCTGATGTTACTAGAGTGCTGGAAATACACATGAACACATTTTCGACAGCACTAATGCTAACTTCAAGCTGTTAGGTCACATTTCTGAGTTAGTACAGTAAAGACCTTTCTGCTTAGACATTTAGTTGATAAATCATACCAACGTCAATATAGTTCACACTATCACGTCTATAGGTCACCTAAGAGCTATTATCACTTTTTACTGAACAGACACACAAGAAAGCAATCATTGATGGAGTGAAACTACTTATTATAATTCATCTCAAATAAGTTAAATTATAATATATACTGAAATGTTAAAAAATTAAAATTAGATAAATTATGAAACATTTTTTAAATTTTTACTCTTATATTATGTTGATGTTATCTTATCTGTGATTTGAAGTTAAATAATCATTTATATACACCCTGTATATAACCTCTGCATATTAAGCAGATATAGGCTAAATTAAGATAATAATGCAAAGATTATTAAAATGGATATACTTTGATAAAATAATACTTTGTGCATCCTTATCTGTGATATTAAGGTGGGAATTAAATAGTATACACTTTGTATACTTAACAAGATCTGGCACATAGTTTGAAATACTATAATTTTGTAATAAATACCGCAGCATTTAAACTTTCACTTCAATGAGTTAGCTTTAGTTATATTTCTTGACGTGTATTACATTCAGACTCCTTTAAATCTATTATAATATTAACTTGACTGCTACGTATACTATTATATTATTATGAATCAAGTAAACTACCTCTGATTCTAAATATTCCGCAACTATAAAATATAAAACTGAATAAATATGTAATAATATTTAAATCATATGGTTCTGAACTTATAGTTCAGTTGTGCAGAATAAACTAGAAAACATTGGACGCGTAGTGAAGACATGCTTCTTAACCAGGCGACATTACTGTTCGGGATAAATAACTTGAATCGGCTGCAAAAAATACTAATATCGAAGAATAGAAAGTAGATATACTTCAGAATTAGATACATAAATGAAAATCCAAATATGTTTCAAAACCAGACTTTGTATCAATTGATGTAATTAAAATGAAAAGCAAGTTTGTGAGTTGTACACTTGTAATTATTATAATACAATGTGTAATTTAATATTTATTCATTAATTTTCGAACAATTATCACTCTTATATAAGATGTTCATTTTAAGCTCTTTTTTGTTTCTTATGTTTGATGAATTTAACTACGACAACAATTGATATAGCGACAACACTCGAAACAGATATAACAATGACCCAAATTAACCATGTTTGATTCTATTTTTCTTTAACATCTGTGTATTTAATTGATATATACGTTTGCTCTGTAGAATACGCTACTAAGAATTTCTGATCTCTTGAAAATTAGTATGGACCCTGATTTGGTAATAAGCCGCTGACTGCAGGTCAAGTTTTCAATATTTTGAGTATTTTCAATAACACAAACAATTGCGTTATTCGATCCTTGATCTCAACTCACAAGTAATCACTATAACCAACGAACTCGCATAAGAACAGAGCCAGGTCAAGATATTAACGCTGCGTTCACTTTATAGTTTCATTTTTGTAAGCAGTATTAGAATCAACTCATTTCTTCTTTCAAAGTATTTGTTTTGAACGAATAATATATTTAACTCTGTTTTATAGTTGTCTGAACTCACATTTGTTTTAATTTTTTAGACTACTTTACGATTCGTTGACAGTCTGAAACTACGAATCTAAGTAAAATTGGGACAGGCACACATAAATTTCTGAAGCATTGGAGTCAGATTAGAATATTGAATATTAGGTGGAGTTTTCTTCGATTTCTTTAACGAAATATACTCCGTTTGGATATTTACGTGTTGTAACGCTAACTTATTAACCTAATGTAAATGACTGAGTAAATCAGAACTATTTAAACATCGTAAGAACTTTAAATTTGCACTCACAAATTCTATTCTCCTAAACATTCTGTAACATCATTGGAAACGAGACAAATGAACTTAAGTTAGTGAGTTGAACATGAGCACTGGCGCTGCTGAATGAAATAACACACGATTCATTATCTAAATGAATACCAGTTGTAGTAGCTTGGACTACAATCTATTTGAAGTCAGAAGATACTGTGATTTGAGCGTTGGCTATAGTGCTTATATTTTATTACAACGTTATTTTGGTTTGCTCCTGATGAACCAACTGGTGAACTTTGGGGTTAAACACAAATGTAATATGAAGTTCTAGTTCCTTTGTGTAAATGAACACATATTTTTACTTTGGTTACAGATCATAAGTTCCTTTCGAACTTAATAACAGTTCACAGTCTTAAGTTTCTGATGTTACTAGAGTGCTGGAAATACACATGAACACATTTTCGACAGCACTAATGCTAACTTCAAGCTGTTAGGTCACATTTCTGAGTTAGTACAGTAAAGACCTTTCTGCTTAGACATTTAGTTGATAAATCATACCAACGTCAATATAGTTCACACTATCACGTCTATAGGTCACCTAAGAGCTATTATCACTTTTTACTGAACAGACACACAAGAAAGCAATCATTGATGGAGTGAAACTACTTATTATAATTCATCTCAAATAAGTTAAATTATAATATATACTGAAATGTTAAAAAATTAAAATTAGATAAATTATGAAACATTTTTTAAATTTTTACTCTTATATTATGTTGATGTTATCTTATCTGTGATTTGAAGTTAAATAATCATTTATATACACCCTGTATATAACCTCTGCATATTAAGCAGATATAGGCTAAATTAAGATAATAATGCAAAGATTATTAAAATGGATATACTTTGATAAAATAATACTTTGTGCATCCTTATCTGTGATATTAAGGTGGGAATTAAATAGTATACACTTTGTATACTTAACAAGATCTGGCACATAGTTTGAAATACTATAATTTTGTAATAAATACCGCAGCATTTAAACTTTCACTTCAATGAGTTAGCTTTAGTTATATTTCTTGACGTGTATTACATTCAGACTCCTTTAAATCTATTATAATATTAACTTGACTGCTACGTATACTATTATATTATTATGAATCAAGTAAACTACCTCTGATTCTAAATATTCCGCAACTATAAAATATAAAACTGAATAAATATGTAATAATATTTAAATCATATGGTTCTGAACTTATAGTTCAGTTGTGCAGAATAAACTAGAAAACATTGGACGCGTAGTGAAGACATGCTTCTTAACCAGGCGACATTACTGTTCGGGATAAATAACTTGAATCGGCTGCAAAAAATACTAATATCGAAGAATAGAAAGTAGATATACTTCAGAATTAGATACATAAATGAAAATCCAAATATGTTTCAAAACCAGACTTTGTATCAATTGATGTAATTAAAATGAAAAGCAAGTTTGTGAGCTGTACACTTGTAATTATTATAATACAATGTGTAATTTAATATTTATTCATTAATTTTCGAACAATTATCACTCTTATATAAGATGTTCATTTTAAGCTCTTTTTTGTTTCTTATGTTTGATGAATTTAACTACGACAACAATTGATATAGCGACAACACTCGAAACAGATATAACAATGACCCAAATTAACCATGTTTGATTCTATTTTTCTTTAACATCTGTGTATTTAATTGATATATACGTTTGCTCTGTAGAATACGCTACTAAGAATTTCTGATCTCTTGAAAATTAGTATGACCCTGATTTGGTAATAAGCTGACTGCAGGTCAAGTTTTCAATATTTTGAGTATTTTCAATAACACAAACAATTGCGTTATTCGATCCTTTGATCTCAACTTGCAATAAGTAATCACTATAACCAACGAACTCGCATAAAAGAACAGATTAGAGGTCAAGATATTAACTGCGTTCACTTTATAGTTTCATTTTGTAAGCAGTATTAGAATCAACTTTCATTTCTTCTTCAGCATTTGTTTTGAACGAATAATATATTTAACTCGTTTTATAGTTGTCTGAACTCACATTTGTTTTAATTTTTTAGGACTACTTTACGATTCGTTGACAGTCTGAAACTACGAATCTAAGTAAAATTGGGACAGAGCACACATAAATTTCAGCATTGGAGTCAGATTAGAATATTGAATATTAGGTGGAGTTTTCTTCGATTTCTTTAACGAAATATACTCCGTTTGGATATTTACGTGTTGTAACGCTAACTTATTAACCTAATGTGTAAATGACTGAGTAAATCAGAACTATTTAAACATCGCAAGAACTTTAAATTTGCACCTACAAATTCTATTCTCCCTAAACATTCTGTAACATCATTGGAAACGAGACAAATGAACTTAAGTTAGTGAGTTGAACATGAGCACTGGCGCTGCTGAATGAAATAACACACGATTCATTATCTAAATGAATACCAGTTGTAGTAGCTTGGACTACAATCTATTTGAAGTCAGAAGATACTGTGATTTGAGCGTTGGCTATAGTGCTTATATTTTATTACAACGTTATTTTGGTTTGCTCCTGATGAACCAACTGGTGAACTTTGGGGTTAAACACAAATGTAATATGAAGTTCTAGTTCCTTTGTGTAAATGAACACATATTTTTACTTTGGTTACAGATCATAAGTTCCTTTCGAACTTAATAACAGTTCACAGTCTTAAGTTTCTGATGTTACTAGAGTGCTGGAAATACACATGAACACATTTTCGACAGCACTAATGCTAACTTCAAGCTGTTAGGTCACATTTCTGAGTTAGTACAGTAAAGACCTTTCTGCTTAGACATTTAGTTGATAAATCATACCAACGTCAATATAGTTCACACTATCACGTCTATAGGTCACCTAAGAGCTATTATCACTTTTTACTGAACAGACACACAAGAAAGCAATCATTGATGGAGTGAAACTACTTATTATAATTCATCTCAAATAAGTTAAATTATAATATATACTGAAATGTTAAAAAAATTAAAATTAGATAAATTATGAAACATTTTTTAAATTTTTACTCTTATATTATGTTGATGTTATCTTATCTGTGATTTGAAGTTAAATAATCATTTATATACACCCTGTATATAACCTCTGCATATTAAGCAGATATAGGCTAAATTAAGATAATAATGCAAAGATTATTAAAATGGATATACTTTGATAAAATAATACTTTGTGCATCCTTATCTGTGATATTAAGGTGGGAATTAAATAGTATACACTTTGTATACTTAACAAGATCTGGCACATAGTTTGAAATACTATAATTTTGTAATAAATACCGCAGCATTTTAACTTTCACTTCAATGAGTTAGCTTTAGTTATATTTCTGACGTGTATTACATTCAGATTCTTTAAATCTATTATAATATTAACTTGACCAAGTTACGTATACTATTATATTATTATGAACTGGTAAACTACCCTGGATTCTAAATATTCCGCAACTATAAAATATAAAACTGAATAAATATGTACAATATTTAAATCATATGGTTCTGAACTTATAGTTCAGTTGTGCAGAATAAACTAGAAAACATTTTGATATAAGACATGATCTTTCTATCAGCATGACATTACTGTTCGATAAATAACTTGAATCGGCTGCAAAAATACTAATATCGAAGCTTGAATAGAAAGTAGATATATCAGAATTAGATACATAAATGAAAATCCAAATATGTTTCAAAACCAGACTTTGTATCAATTGATGTAATTAAAATGAAAAGCAAGTTTGTGAGCTGTACACTTGTAATTATTATAATACAATGTGTAATTTAATATTTATTCATTAATTTTCGAACAATTATCACTCTTATATAAGATGTTCATTTTAAGCTCTTTTTTGTTTCTTATGTTTGATGAATTTAACTACGACAACAATTGATATAGCGACAACACTCGAAACAGATATAACAATGACCCAAATTAACCATGTTTGATTCTATTTTTCTTTAACATCTGTGTATTTAATTGATATATACGTTTGCTCTGTAGAATACGCTACTAAGAATTTCTGATCTCTTGAAAATTAGTATGACCCTGATTTGGTAATAAGCTGACTGCAGGTCAAGTTTTCAATATTTTGAGTATTTTCAATAACACAAACAATTGCGTTATTCGATCCTTTGATCTCAACTTGCAATAAGTAATCACTATAACCAACGAACTCGCATAAAAGAACAGATTAGAGGTCAAGATATTAACTGCGTTCACTTTATAGTTTCATTTTGTAAGCAGTATTAGAATCAACTTTCATTTCTTCTTCAGCATTTGTTTTGAACGAATAATATATTTAACTCGTTTTATAGTTGTCTGAACTCACATTTGTTTTAATTTTTTAGGACTACTTTACGATTCGTTGACAGTCTGAAACTACGAATCTAAGTAAAATTGGGACAGAGCACACATAAATTTCAGCATTGGAGTCAGATTAGAATATTGAATATTAGGTGGAGTTTTCTTCGATTTCTTTAACGAAATATACTCCGTTTGGATATTTACGTGTTGTAACGCTAACTTATTAACCTAATGTGTAAATGACTGAGTAAATCAGAACTATTTAAACATCGCAAGAACTTTAAATTTGCACCTACAAATTCTATTCTCTCTAAACATTCTGTAACATCATTGGAAACGAGACAAATGAACTTAAGTTAGTGAGTTGAACATGAGCACTGGCGCTGCTGAATGAAATAACACACGATTCATTATCTAAATGAATACCAGTTGTAGTAGCTTGGACTACAATCTATTTGAAGTCAGAAGATACTGTGATTTGAGCGTTGGCTATAGTGCTTATATTTTATTACAACGTTATTTTGGTTTGCTCCTGATGAACCAACTGGTGAACTTTGGGGTTAAACACAAATGTAATATGAAGTTCTAGTTCCTTTGTGTAAATGAACACATATTTTTACTTTGGTTACAGATCATAAGTTCCTTTCGAACTTAATAACAGTTCACAGTCTTAAGTTTCTGATGTTACTAGAGTGCTGGAAATACACATGAACACATTTTCGACAGCACTAATGCTAACTTCAAGCTGTTAGGTCACATTTCTGAGTTAGTACAGTAAAGACCTTTCTGCTTAGACATTTAGTTGATAAATCATACCAACGTCAATATAGTTCACACTATCACGTCTATAGGTCACCTAAGAGCTATTATCACTTTTTACTGAACAGACACACAAGAAAGCAATCATTGATGGAGTGAAACTACTTATTATAATTCATCTCAAATAAGTTAAATTATAATATATACTGAAATGTTAAAAAATTAAAATTAGATAAATTATGAAACATTTTTTAAATTTTTACTCTTATATTATGTTGATGTTATCTTATCTGTGATTTGAAGTTAAATAATCATTTATATACACCCTGTATATAACCTCTGCATATTAAGCAGATATAGGCTAAATTAAGATAATAATGCAAAGATTATTAAAATGGATATACTTTGATAAAATAATACTTTGTGCATCCTTATCTGTGATATTAAGGTGGGAATTAAATAGTATACACTTTGTATACTTAACAAGATCTGGCACATAGTTTGAAATACTATAATTTTGTAATAAATACCGCAGCATTTAAACTTTCACTTCAATGAGTTAGCTTTAGTTATATTTCTTGACGTGTATTACATTCAGACTCCTTTAAATCTATTATAATATTAACTTGACTGCTACGTATACTATTATATTATTATGAATCAAGTAAACTACCTCTGATTCT
>CAXDID010001197.1:170780-202946 GCA_963988835.1 Hexamita inflata
TCTTGAACACATATTGATATTTAAAAATATATTAAAATATAAAATTGTCATTATCACTAGTTTATATAGTTTTAACACGATATATGTATATATTTCATCTCAATTGTTACTATTTATCTCGAAATGATGAGTATTATAGTAAATGACTTATGAAAGGTCGGACAGTGATTTTTATAAGCTTAAAATATCGTGAATAACAATATTTAAGCAATTATCAGCGTCAAATGAGCTTTTTTTGAAATTTACAATTTTAATTAGCATAATTGCTAGCATTTATTAATAAACCTATAATAATAAACATAACTAGTCAACTTAAATTGCGTTCTATATTAGTAGTTATCAGAATTTCGTTTCTAGTTACTTTGTTCTGTTACTTTGCTTGATGATTTATTATGATTCCACCATATAATTGAAGTGTGAAATTGAAAATATAGCATATATATAGGTAAATAAGTAGAGAATGGAATTTAACTTAAACGAGGACTAAAGTTTAGTCAATATTGCAGCAGTTTAGTCACTAAACTGTTGAATACTACATTACCTCGAATGCAGACCCCCACCCCTTTTCACTTACAGACCCCAAAAGTGCTCAGTTACAGACCCCGTCAATATTTATGAATAAAAGGGTCTATAAATGAACTATATTTGGGGTCTGTAACTGAAATGATTTGATATTTAATTGATTAAATATTATTGATTCTAACGTGTTTTAAGAACAAATATAAACGAAGAAACTTAACAGTATATCATATATCATACTATTTTAGTTATTATATTCATTAAAATAGCAAAAATTAAAAATATGTTGATATTTGAAGAATATTATCAGAAAAGGGGTCTGTAACTGAAATGGAAACCCAAATCTGATATGAAATATGAGCCATAAACAGCCAGATTTGCTCTCACTTATAGACCCCTTGATATTTTTTGGGAAATCAGTAGGGGGTCTGTAAGTGAATAGGGGTGGGGGTCTGCATTCGAGGTAATGTAGTATGTGTAGGTTCGGGGGGGGGAATAACCCTTTCTTTATTACTGATTCAATATTGACCATTTCAATTTCAAATACTGTTTTTGGAACTCAATATACTATCAGTTTTCGGTTAAAACATCTGCTACATTTCATAAATACACTAAACTATTAGTTTAGTAAGCTATTATTTTCTATTTTACCATATTTATTTCAAATCCTTTAGTGTCAACTCGGTCTTGAAAACACTTGAAAACACTTTTCAATTGAAAACACTTTCTATTTAGAAAATCGGTATATCAAACCACTTCTGGAGATGTCAATATTATGACCTTCCACTTCATCAAATGTCTATCCAAGCCTTCGAATGGTACAACCCCACCAAGCTCGTGGTCAAGCACGACTCGGCCCACGAGATAGCCGACTACCTGTCCGCGGACAAGGTGAAGTCCGTCCTGCTCGTCTTCGGCCAGACCTCCGCCAAGAAGATAGGCGTGTACGACCAGGTCGTGAACGCCCTCAAGGCCAAGAACATCACCATCTACGAGCTCCCAGGCGTCCGCGCGAATCCGGAGATCAAGACCGTGGTCGAGGGCATCAACCTCTGCAGGAAGTACGCCATCGAAGCCGTGCTCCCGATGGGCGGCGGCTCCACCTACGACACCGCCAAGGGCATCTCCGTCGGCGCCCTCTTCCCGGCCGAAGTCAAGTCCGAGCAGATCTGGGAGTGCTACGAAGGCACGCGCCCGGTCACCAAGGCTCTTCCGATCTACGGCGTCCTCACCATCTCCGCCACCGGCTCCGAGATGAACAGCGGCGGCGTGGTCCAGGACGACGAGCAAAAGAAGAAGTTCTCCTTCGGCTCCGTCCACTGCTTCCCCAAGGTCTCCATCGTGGACCCGAAGCTCCAGGCCCACCTGCCCTGGTTCCAGCAGGCAAACGGCTTCGTCGACGCCTTCATGCACATCAGCGAGTTCCTCACCAACATGGAGGAGCCAGAGGACGTCGAGACCACCTACGCCCTGAACCTCTCTCTCCAGAAGTCCATCATCAAGGCCGGCGACAAGCTCCAGAAAAACACCGAAGACCACGTGGCCAGAGCCAACTTCATCTGGGCCGCCACCTGCGCCCTGAACCAGCTCTCCGGAGTGGCCATGAACGGCGGCGACTGGGCCGTCCACTGCATGGAACACGCCATGGGCGCCCTCGACGCAAAGATCTCCCACGGCGCCGGCCTCGGTGTCGCCTTCCCGGCCTTCGTGAGAGCCAACGGCGAGCGCGGACTCAGACTCAAGACCTACGACAGAATGGCCAGAGAGCTGTTCGGCAAGCAGGGATGGCAGGGCCTCATCGAGGGCTTCCAGGCCCAGCTCAAGAAGTGGGGACACCCGACCACCCTCGACGAGCTCTTCGGCAGAAAGATGGGAGACGAAGACAGAAAGCAGCTTTTGGACATCTTCATGCTGCGTCCCGGCTGCTACCACTACCCGACCGGAATGCTGCCAGAAGACATCGCCAGAGACTCCTTCAAGTACATGTGATCTATCTTTATACGTTTTCTAATAAGTTTTATTTGTTTTCAATAATCATTTTTCGTCGAACAGTCTTGGTTGAGTTGATGACTAAAACACGTCAGTTCTATAATATTCTAGTTTCAACTAATGTTCACACCTATAAACTTCTATATAAACTCAATCATTGAAAGAAGGCTTTCACCGTTAGTTGAACGTTTTCTATGATTATTTTTATTCATCCAAAGTTATTCGTTTTTATTCGTAGTTATTCGTTTTTATAAATAGTATTTTACGTAATTTGAACAATTTTATCAGATACCGTGTTTCAATTACATCTCATTTATTATTGATAATAATTTATTATCATTCCAGTTTTTAGTTGTAATGGTGACTTCGATTATCATTTAAAAAATCATAAAAACATATTAATAATTGAAAGTCAACCATAAACACCTAGAAATAAATATTCTTTTAATATAAGATCACTGCATGAGCTTGTCCATGAGTTCGACGAAGAGTTCGTAGCTGATCGTTCTGGTGTTCAAATCGGCAACGGCATCGAATAAATCCCCAATTTGACCCTCAGAAAGTTTCACGTTCATCTTTTAAAATATTTGAACCAGTTTCTTCTTGTCAATTGTTCCGGCGCAGTCGAAATCAGCTGCTAAAAATAATATCGTTTTCAAATCCTTTGGGTCCGCGTTTTTACAGATGTAAACGAAGTGGATGAACTCCTCGCAGCTCATCTGACCGCTCCCGTCATAGTCGACAATCTCAACTATGTTCTTAATCTACTATTCGGTCAAGTTCATTTACAAAAGGGAAAAGGCCTTCTGCAACTCGTTTTAATCCAACTGGCCAGAGGAATCGGCGTCAATAGCTTAAAACGCCTGTCTGCAATTCTCAAAGTCGGGCTTTAAAATTGGCATCTAGTTTGGAGTGTTAATATCTAATTTTATCAGTGCAATAGATAATTAAAAATATTAATATGATATAATCAATTAATTTCAACTTTTACAATTACGTATGAGTACTCGTCAAATAATAACACATATAAATGCGATATGGGCTCACTTAACTTACCATTTATATAAATATCACTCCATCAGCTTTTCCATAAGTGCGATAAACATTTCATAACTCATTGTTCCATCTTTGTTATCTGCAATAACTGACAGCAGCTCATCGATTTATACTTGTGACACCTCTGCACCCAATTTTTTGAATATTATTATCAATTCCTCTTTATCAATTGTTCCTGAGCAATCCAAATCAGCGGCCAAGAATAAAATAGTTTTAACATCCTTCGGATCAGCATTTTTACAGATATAAACAAAATGGATGAATTCTTTGCAGTTCATTTAACCATCACCGTCCACATCCACTATTTCAACAATGGACTTAATTTCTTCTTTGGAAAGATGCATTTCAAGCAGTTCAAATGCCTTTTTGAGTTCATCTAAATCTAGCTCACCTGAGCCATCAGCATCAATTGCCTTAAAGGCCTATTCGCAATTCTTAAAGTCTGGTTTTTCAATTGGCATTGATTTGGTGTGATATATTAAACAATAATAAATTATTTATAACACATATAAAATTTTACTCCACAAAAATGGCATCAATTGTGAAACCATTGTAGGAAATCTTTTAACCTGCGAAGCCGTATACAGACGTTGTTAGGGTAATAGAGGATTTAAGGTAAGTGAATAGATTTCTGGGTGTAGATACAACCGAAGAGTTTTTGAAGCGATTTGATGTAACGAAATACGACATTGCTCCGAGTTAGATTAAAGACGTGGTTTTCATAGACATGAAGGATCTGTTCGTGATTTTAACTGGTCGTTAGCCGGCTTTTAATCAATGCAAGATGTATTATGAGCGTTTTGCGAAGAAGCTTCTTCTCTCATTAGCCAAGCTGCGTTGTGTATTGGAAGAAATCGCGCAACCGGAGCAAACGCAATCTTTGGTGTACTTGGCCTGGAACTACCAACTGTACTATTAACTGTCGAATCTGCCCAAAACGAACTAAAATAAATCAATTCTGGCTCAGATTTTGCAGTTATACGTAGCGGATGAGTTCTTTGACGGGTCCGTGAGCACTTTCGCAACCAAAATTGGGCAGTTCCTCCACAAATGGCGCCTAATTCTGAACAAAAACAACGAACAACAGCGACTTATTACCGTTTTGAGCGAAAGACTCGGCTCAGATATTAATTTGGACCTAAACAACAGTAACCCGCGCTAGGACGCGAATCTAGGCCAGTTTGATTTCTCGGACTAGAAACTTATATGCGAGTTGGTGCAAAATCAAGTTGTTAGAGAAGGCCAAGTGTGCTTCACAGAAGCATTCGACTATCTCATATTATTCGCAGTACAGATTAAACAGGAATTGCACATCACCGGAAAAGACCTGTGCTTGGACGTGTTACTACTGAACAAATTCAAAGACAGCATCTTCCTTTTGTGCGACCGCCTAAAACCAATCGAATCAACAGCAGAGTTCATATAATTACTCGGATTCTTGTTGTGCGGTGATTTGTGCTTTTAGGACGAGCACGCAGCTCTGTTGTTGTTCAAATCAGCGTTTGACTAGTGCAAGATGATTTACGCGCATCACATGAACCAGCCAAATCAGTTCACGATGAATCAAATTCTACAATCGTTTAATGCCGAGGTTGTTGACGTGAGGCCGGTTCACTGTCAATTTTAGAATAAGAAACTGAAGTAAATGCTCGAGATAAACTTTGAAGCTCCCAACGAGGATATTTTCAACAAGATTTTGTACACGATCAAGTACATTGACACCCACCTTCAGTCCAAGTCTTACAATCTCATTTTCGCTCTAAAACAGTATTACAAGTACACAGCTAACTACATTGACGATTTAACCCAGTTTAAATCCCAATAGTCCAAAACGAATGTAAACTAAATAAATAATGAGCTCTAAATCAAAAACGAGGGTGATGAGGAGCTTCTCGCCTTCAAAACGCTCAATTTGAACCAGCAACTTGAGCTATTTGGGAGAGCTTTCGATTCTGAGAGGGAATTCATCGACTACTTTGAAAAAATGAGGAAGAGATCCATTCAAGTTGAAGCGGAACTTAATAAATGGAAACAACTTTAACTGAACTTTAAAAACGATTTGAAGAACGTTTGTCAGTAAAACAACAAACAACAATTAGAATAATCAACTGACATTGAAGAACTTATCAAAACGGGCGTGAAAATAAACACTGACGCGAGCACTGAGGGACAGAACCTGGTCAAATAACAGTTCAGCAAGATAAGCAAGGAAGAGCTTGAGAGGCTCAAGCAGGGCCTTGACATTAATTTGCTACCAACAGTTTAATAGAATTGTTTGTAAATAATTATTAAGGACATACTTAAATAAGAGGTAAAGAAGTAGGGGAAGATAAACGAGAATTTCATGGTGGAATTCACACAACTGGTTAACTAATACCTGAAACCGGTAATAGAGGAGGTAAAAGCAGAATTCGACGCACAAATCAAACAAAAACTGTACACAGAATACAACTACATAAAATAAGCACAACCACTCACACAAAAGAGATTCGACGAAATAATGAGCTTCGTACACAAACTAAAACTCAGAGAACTCACACACACTGAAATGCTCAAAAAAGTTAAAACATCAAGTCAATTCATCAGCGAAACCGGAATATTCCAAATCATGTGCGCCCTACACTGGACAGGCGTTGATATGACCTATGGAGATGCTTGAGTATGAATTTCAACTTGCTCACATGTATATTTAATTTTTCTACAATGTTTTCAGTCAGTATCTCGCTTGATCTGCTTTAATCCAGAATTTCTAACATATTTATTCATAATTATATGAATATAGTATAAATATATTTATCCACTCCGCTTCAAATATTTATATGAAAATAATAATGAATTTAACGGAATACATTATATAAACTTGATTTAAAGTTAAAATATTGTATCATCTCACACCGCTAGTACAACTGACACTATCATTATCTGAAACATTTGGACTTTCATCTAATGCCTAAATTACTTATTCAATTTACTTATCTAGAACGTTCCCTGGGCATTTGTTCAATTTATGAATAATTTATAACATTAATGCTTCATATTTAGCCTTACATGCAGGTCTTTTAATTTTTAATCCTGGAGTTAGTAACCCATTTTCAGGAGTCCAAGGCTCACTTTCAATTATAACTACTTTTGGTATTTCGAAGGATTTCAATTGGTATTCCTTACAAATCATTTTAACATCTTCAGTTAACATTTTTATTGCCAACTAAGAACGAGAAATATTTTCATCTTTGTTGAAACCTTTCTAACACAGATATTGCTCATTCGGAACTACAATAGCTAGTGTGAAGGAATGAAATCTGTTAGCATAAAGGAAAACAGATTCAACAAATTTAGATTTACTTATTACATCTTCTATATGACTTACCGAAATGAACTCTCCCTGACTTAATTTTACAATCCCACGCTTTCTATCAATTATCGATATTTCTTTTGTAATTGGATTGAACTCTGCAATATCTCCTGTTGCAAAATAACCATCAATAAAACTTTCATCAGTTTTAATCTGGTCCTTAAAGTATCCTTTAAATACGCTCGGTCCCTTTATCATAAGTTCCCCACGAGGACAGACGGCTTTTTGCTGTTGTTTACCTATTTTTACAATTCTTTCGTCATTCACCGTGTATCCCATTTCAGGAATGCTCATAATCCTGATCTATGTGTTGTTATCTACACCTTTTCCGATTGCTCCATAAGTGAGAGTGTCTATTTCTTGAGCAGTACCGTGACCTCCAGTTTCAGTCATTCCATAAGCTTCGAGGGTGTGCATATTGAAGCAAGCTGCAACAAATTCACCATGAGCCTGGGCTAAAGGAGCAGAGGCCGACACGAAAATTCTGCATCTCCCTCCTAACATTTCAGGAAATTATTTGAAGATGGGGTCGAATAATTTTGCGGTGCGCATTCGTTTCTGTTTACAATTCACAACAGGCTCACTGTTTTAATTTTCATTATACTCAACCAATAATTAATTGTTTTAAGCTTGTTAGTATTTTTTAAAAGTTTTTAAGCGGTTATTAAAAGCTAATTAGAATATTTTTTACTTTAAAGCTGATTACTTCTCAATTTTAGATGTAATTCCATCGTAAATTTTTTAAACAATGCGTGGAACGAGAATGAAAATAGTAGCTCTCAATTCTTTAATGTCTTCAAATAGAGTGGAAACAGAGCCATGAATATAACCCATTCCACCACCGTTAATTATTTAAACTCCTTGTAGTAAACGCATATAAATGTGAGCAAGTGGTAAATAACTTAACATAAAATCTTGTCTATCTCTCATGGACTATCCCAAAGAATTTATGGGTGTGTACTCTTTAATAAAACGTTGTTGATTTAATGAGAAACCTGTCCAGATAACATTTTCTTAAGTGAGCATTACGCCTTTTGGTTTTCCTGTTGTTCCAGAAGTATAAACTAACGATAACAATGAGTCTGGTTTTGTAACATGAACATCAACTGGTATCACAGTATACGGATAACTTAATTAGTTAAATTCTTGTGAAAAGAATTTTTCATACCCAATTTAAATAAGCTTCCAAAAAGTGTAGGAAATAAATGAAGTATCAATTTATTATTTAGACTTTGTGAGCATTGTAACCCATTAATCATCTAATTTATACTTGAAAAATCCAGATTAATTTCTTTGAAGTCTGCATATTTAGTTAGAGTAACCATCATTTAATTTTGGGTAAGTTTTATTTGATGGAGCTGGGTCATAAATTCCTTCTTCTTTGTCAAATTCATCAAATATTTCTTGGCACCTTGGTTAAAAGCAGATATTTGTTGGAATAAGCTTTTAATCAAGCTGTTAAATTATTGCTCTGTCGTCAACTCGGTCATCGAATACCACAACTGTCTCAAACATACCATGAACTGCTTTTATCTTATCGAGCATATCCAGTGAGCTGAAGCAGATCTTTAATTCAGCGTCCTAGCACACGTACTAAATATCCTCAGCAGACTGCGTGTCATAAATAGGAACCAAAACAATCCCAGAAATGCTACATGCTAAGTCAACAACTGTCCATTCAGTCCTGTTCTGAGATATGATTCCAGCTCGGTCACCGCGCTTTAAACCAATCTCAGTCAACCCCTGAGACAAAAGACACGACATGCGGTCAATATCTTGATATGAGTACCACTCGTAGGCGCCTCTTCTCCCGTTCAAAAAGAACTCTCTTGTTCCGAGGAAACGGCGATTTGGGTGACAACTTGAAGTGGTTCTCAGAGACTTTGGGAAAGTGGAGCGGGACTCGGGCACCGTTAGGGTTGGTGCGTTAAAGGAACAATCAAACGTTTGCATTGATGTGGAAAATATAAAAGCAAACGCAATAATAATATTTAAAAAGCAATTCAAGTACAGGAGAAATGTTTAATAATAAAATTAACATATCAGGTTTCATATCATGTTTTTAGAAACTCAGTTGGATGTAGTTACAAATAATTCAACCAATAACTTATTTCTGATTTGAAAACACAACATTAACAAAACGTAGAATTCAAATATCATAGTATATATTTGTAAATATATTCAAACTTACACATCTCAAAATATAAACATACCTGAAACAAAATATAATATAAACCGTTTTATAAATAGTGTTGTCACTTCTTAAAATTAACATTATTTGTTAATCGACGATTATGCTCGACGTCCAACGTTAACACTGAAGAGGCATATCGGAATATAGGCTTTGTTTAGTTTGATCGGTGATTCATTTAGCGCTTCTAGTTCCTAGCCGAATCTTCCTTGTATTATAAAAACAGAAAATCTGAGTTTAGATGTACATAAATAGTAAATATTATTTTCCTCAATCTGAGTGATAATTTAAGCTAGGCAATAATAATATTTAATTTATTAAATTATCACTTCTTATAACATTATTCACACCAAAAACTGTTAAATATTATGTAAAATACTACTGCATTTTACATCAATAACAGCTGTATAATTTTAACTCCATGTAGTTCACATATATGTAACATGAAATTCTGATTGTAATATTATGAAATTGGATGAAAAATAGATTCTTGAGAATTGAATATGGTTGATACCTCACTGATTTTATCATTATTATATTTTCTTTGTTATCATACTTACAAAAAGCTACCACAAATAATCCAACTTAAAATTGATGAAATTTAGGACTTTTTAAGACGCATTATAAATAATTTTTGTAATTATTAGTAATAAATTATTAAATTGGTTTAATCATTACAAGTATCTTTGTAGGAATATACAAACTAAATAGTTTGAATTAGCGTACTATCATGATATTATAAAATGTTTAATTATATTTTTTTATTACGTTAAACAATATAGTTAAACTATATTTACTTAATATAATTAAATCAAAAAATATATAACATTTACAATCACTATAAGTTTTAATATTATAACAATAATAAAGATAATATATTATGTTAGTTAAACTTGTATAAATCAATATAAGATTATTATTCAAACTAAATACAAATCGAAGTATTATCCTATATTTATATATACTGATATATATAATAACTATTGTTACATAAAATATAGGCATAAAGACGAATATTAATGTGGTATATAAAAATAATGGCGGATCCAATCGAATATAATCATAATACAATATACTGTACTGATATCGATAATTATTACAACTATGATTATAATATTTATTATTTACCACACTTAAAAATGCAATCATCTAAGTATTAAGTGTGGAAAAATGAGGATATAGCAAAAATAATAAAGTTAGTAAGTTAATACGATGGGTGTGTGATCCACTGGGACAAAATATCATTACAATTTCCTGGGCGTACACCATAATAGTGCAAATCGTTTTACAGCAACAAAATAAAGAAGAACTCGCTTCCAAACCTGATTTAATAGCACAACGGAATTGAGAACCTCGCTGTATAAGCCATTAATTATCTGTTGTCCAATATACAGAACGAGAACATGGCCAAGCAGTTTTGCATCCTTTAGTTGTTCACTTAAATACAAGAGCACATAAAAAATGCCCTTGAGAACAACATAAATTATAAATTCGATATGAACATTTTGAAACTGATTCAAAACATAATAAAGACTTACAAACAGAACATTATGGAATGCGTTCAGTTCAGCTAAAATTAGTAACTACATTAATTCGTGAACTTCATGAACAGTTTCGATTATGATACGCTACTACAAAATATTGATGAGCTGATTGCGATGAGAAGAAATATGTTTTGATGTTATATATAGCTTAATAAATTTTTATTAATTTATGTTAATCATTCCGGGAATTCTTTCAAATTGTCCAATCTTTCATAAGTTCTTCATTTTACAAGAATACTAACATTAATTCGTGAACAAACTAATTTCACGAACGTTTTTTCTCTGATCAACCTCCCCGCAAAAATGTATCCAAAATGTATCTTTTGAAAATGTCGAAATAGAATGATTTGAGAAATTCGGTGTTAAAAACTATGTTATTGGTCACTTGCTTATAAGGGAGTTTTACATGATGGAACTCCCTTATAAGTGAGTTGACCTACACCCTTATAAGCGAAATAGCATGTCCCTTACAAGCAAGGTAATGTAGTACAACCATTTGAATATATTCATATAAGATATTAAAAATATGCGATCAAAATAATTCATTTTTTGTTAATGTTTCCACATCATTAATAAAATGCTCATATTCAATAAAATCATCGTATTACCTAAACACGGCCAAAAATAACCGGAATTCTCTGGTTCTAACAATAAGAGATATAAATCTGAGCTTTAATGTTTCTTAAAATTGATGGATCATCCCAGTTTCCAGAGCTTTAACAATTTTTGATTTTGACAAAGTCTTAATAATATACATAATTTGATTTTTAAAGTCGCAACGAGTTAGAACTAACTATAACCCGCAAGTAAAGTTATAATTCGATTAAATAAATGTGTTATTGCCATTATTTCTGAATGGTCAAAATCCGAAATAAAAAACGGTGTTCTCAAAACTAAAGTATGAATGAATTTAAAATTAAATAGTGTATCTAGCCATACTAGCATTCTCTTTGGTAATCTTATTGAGGAATATGGACTTGCTGATTAGGTCTGAAGATTTAATCCCACCAAGCTATTTTTTACCAGCTATTTTAATATTCAATGAAGCTGGGAACTGCGAATAGAATGAAGTTGCAACAGTTGATTGAATATTTTATATCTAGTATTGATTTGCCTCCAAAGCTATTTAGTTTTTAGATCTCAGTTAATAAAGTTGTGCTATAATTTGTTTTATTTTCTGCGTTCAATGCTCTAAATTTTGATTAATTACTCAATGACAAATTTTAAACGCAATAATGGCAAGTCTCCTTTGATTCAAAGAAAGAAATTAGAAATCATAATCACCTGATTATGATACGCTTAACTTACTTTTTTGAAACTGGTTATTTGAAACTGGATATTTCCTTCTTATCTCTGTTAATCACATATATTACGTTATAAAATTATCTTCAATCGAAATTCATTGAGATTATTTTTGAGACAATTTATAATGTATATTATTATTATATATCACTTCAACATCCGTTTTAAGATGTTGGACTCACCATATTTGGACAGTTCGCGATCACTGCTTCATTTATAATATTTATTCCCTCAGAAACTACTCCGGAAATTGTGAACGAAACAATTCCGTTATTACAATTTAGTATTCCAACACCGAATACTGGACCTGCAGTGATTTAAATAGAAGAGATTTTAGAATTTGTAATACTTACTGATTAATTAGAACAGTAACCAATGAAACCAGTACTATATGAAGTTGTTGTGTTACTTGAAGATGATAAGTTTATATCAAGAACCTTAGTATCTATAATTTATGTAGATGAATTATATAAGTATGACACTATACCAGAAGTACTGACCTAATTAAGACAAGGTCCTGAAGCAGAAATATAAGATTATTATACTTTAGTTTATTAAATTATAGTGGTAAAATTATGAGTGTCACCAATTACTCCTCCAGACAAAGACCAGTATACTATACTGTAGGAGACTGTTGAAATATTTTACACAAAACATATTCTTATTGTTACTTTACCTTATGTATCTGCAATTAAGCCACCTGAATATGAAGAAGTGAGTGTTGTTGAACAATTAATAAAAGAAGAATCTATTAATATTTATGATAGATCACCACTTTTCAATTATGCACAAATTGTACCTACATGAGTTTACCCAGAAACACTAGTATTGTATATATTTATATTTTATATTATTTAAGAAGATGATTATAAAATTCCTGCTAGTGCACCCACATATTATCCTTAATTTTAATCAATATTCACCTGCAATTTCATATTTATTAATATTGTTAATGTTCCATTTGTATATCCTAATAATCCAACTTACATGAACTTTGACTACTATAAATTGTACTGTACTGTAATTGAATTTAATTATTATTTACCATTTGCGCAACCAATTAATCCAAACCTGAAAAATTAAGAAAATTAATCTGATAATATATTCTCAAAAATACAAATTGAATACAAATTGATTATACTATCATTAGATAGGCCAATAAAGTATCCAGTGTAATTTATATATTGAGTGTTAAATTAATCAAATTAATTTAATGTAACATCATTTACAATTATTTAAGATTTATTCAATCTTGTAATTAGTCCTCCATAAATCATATAGTTAGATTGATTAGTTGAAATTTGAGTAATTTAATTATAGTTAGTAGAATTTCCTAATATAATGGACATATGACTTATTTAAATATTTGTAATATTTGACATATCTATTAAAAATGATGATTAATTTCCACCTGTAAATTTATAGCATTATATTTAAATATACTACAAATCAATGGTACTATTCAAAGTTTAACTGGACAATAATGTTAAAGTACTTTAACTAATATAGATTCCTTAGACTTAGTAACCTTTAATGTACAACTATCCATTGACGCTATTAAATAAATTAAGAGAACCGATAGAAGTTGAATCCATGGTAATATTTAATATCAAATTTGTTATGTTGGCTTGTGTTGTTGTTTATTATAACACGCTTAACACTGAATTAGAATTCACAACTAATTATGTTCCTGATATTGAAATTAATTACATTTAAAGTATGGTTAACTACTAGTTTGGTGATAATATAGCACCTGTTCCGAAAACTAAATTGTTTATTTATATTTTAATATTAACAAAAGTGTTTTAAGATTTAAAAAGAGTAAAAGGAGTTCCAATTGATTAGATATCTATAAGGGCATTATTAATTTCAATAGAATCAAATGCATATCCAGATGTATAATTTGTTGATTATACTGCATTAGTTACAACAGGCATATCAAAAGTTTTGAAAGTATATAATTATTGTTAGCACTAAAACCACAATTCGTATTCATTTGTATATTAAACAATGTTAGATATAAGTGCCAACTGCTGATTTAATAAAGAAATTTATTAATCTTTAATGGTGATGTTAGCTGCCAATGCTGCATATAGTTACGATGCGTTGTTTAAAATTCTTTGGTCAAGAATTTATGTATTATTTTATATTTTTTAATCTTATTTTGATATATTAAGTAAAATATGATACTCTGACTAATTATATAGGTTTTACATAATATTGTTTGTTATAGAAATATTACTAAGTAAATTTTAATTAACTAATTAAATAGCCTGATTCAAATTAGAAGTAGTCACATTCACACTATTACTCATATTAGAAATAGTCTCATTAAGTTAAGAATACGATGAACCGATTATTTGCTAGAGAGCGCTAGTGTTGAGTGTTAATGCATTATATACTTTAGAAATATTATTGAATATTCTTTAATCAAGCTCCTTTTCTATTTAATTTGATTATTGCTATATTGCTGAAATATTGCTTTTAATACTTTAATCAAATTTTTATTATTACACTACTTGATTTTGCTCCAAAGTTTGAATTGAATTTAACATACTTACGTTAATTTACTGTATTGTATTATTTAAGTTTGCAATTGTGGAGCTGAAGTTTAATAAATTAGTTATACTAGAATTTAATTCGGAGACTTAAGATGAAATAGTAGCTACCGCATAAGAGTAATTTTAAGATATATATTATTAAAGCAAAGATATATTATTTTATATTCTTTCATCTAAAGATTAGGTTTAATTTTATAGTTGTAGATATATATTACTCATATTTCCTTAAATGTGTTGTTCTTATTCATTATATAATTATTATGTAACTATTATCTAAGAACTTATATTATTTTATATGTTATTACTTAATGAATCAAATGATTGATACAATTTATTTAAATCATTTTATATTTTGGTTACTTCATTTTACTGCTGTACTATATTACTCAATTACTGTAAGATACCAACACACACGGAGCCGTTCAAAATGTGATCATCTGAACATACACATTCATATCCATTAAAAAGGAATGGATACTAACATATATATGTAAAATTGCTTATTTCAAATAATCCTTGTGTAAGAGAATTCGCACAGATGCCGTAAATATAATACAAATTATATTCACAAATATTTTGGCAATTATTTAATATTTAATTGGAAAGTTGCAACAGATTTTAATTCAAATTATTTTAAAGCAACGAACACACACTAACTTTTTCAATTGTGACAGTAGTTTATGAGGTTATAAATAATGTAATAAGAGATGTAATACACTAGCTATAATTATTTTAACCAAGAATATTCACATTTGCTATAGTAAATTATTCTACTTCAGAAGATATATTCATCACCAATGCAACTGAATACAAACTGAAAAATCTGTATTATATTGATGTGTTAAATATGTTTATCACAATACCAGAACTATACATAATATTCGAAAGAAATTATCCAGAAGAAATGTATACTAAAGTTGAGTTAGAAATACTAATATCGCATTACATGCAAATGAGTGCACTTTTGTACATTTTATAAATGATAGTAATATTTATAATAGATTCTTTAATTTGTTAAATATTTTTATTGAAACCAAACACAGAAAAGTTATTATCATTATTTATTACACTAAAAATAGTTGATTATTACATTATTTCTGTATTTACAAAAAGATTACTTTATTTACTTGATTAATTAGGCATAGAAACATTATTGATTAATAATATATTGTTTAGTTACTTACCTTTTTAACAATATTAAAACTGCTGATTATTAACCACAATATTTTAAATACAAAAATTTTATGAAACAGAATCTAGCATTCTATATATAGTTATAATAGAAGAAACTGACACAGTCATTATCTAAGCTAGTATTACATGTCATGTTATTAGAATCTAATAAACAGAGAAAAAAGGTTCATTTATAATTTCTAACAGAGAAGAAAACTTGGGAGAATCTTTCACTCTTAGAGAGTTGAACATCCAGTTGTTTCTTTTGTGATACTGGGTGTTGTAATTAGTTATTGGCTGGTAGTCTTGACAAACTAATTTGGTAGAAATGTTCAAGTCTTTCTGAACAAGTATTTAACCCTCCTTGCGTTCTTACTTACATGGCCATCAGAAGGCGCACCGAATTATTGTATCATGGATACAAAGCTGGAGCGCTGCACCTAACAATTATCCAAAACTGTATTTCGTCGTCTGAGTAAACCATCTTTCGCTTTGTAAGTAAGATATGCTCATGTCGCTTCAGAATTTCATAGATAATCGTTCCTAAGAAAGGATTAAGATTTATTAATAATCGGCACATCAGGGTGCAAAATTAGTTGTACTGTTGGAACTTCAGCCGGTTTCTTCAACACTGCAATTCTCTTCGGAATATCGTAACTAGGAATTTAACCACTATATTCTAAAGAATACTGTGTCTTCAAAGTAAAACAACTTGACTGTGTTGGATACGACTAAATTCCCGCTGAAAATGGGATAAATTCCTAATATTTAATTGATAAATCATGCCTTACCACAAATACCTTATCGCAAATCGATATTTGTGTACTATGAATTTAAAGTAATACTATATTGAACTATATGAAGTTACCTCTACAAACCCCAGTTATATTCTTAAAATTCTATGAGAAATGTAAATCTTTCTCCAAATCTGATGTTAAAAGACACACTGAGAAAAAGTGTGTTTCTATTTTCCGTTAATAGTTTAAGTCACTTCAATTTATCATTTCATATTATTGAAAATTATTTTTAATAAATGTTAGGTTAGTAACAATTTATACTAGCATATTGTCATTTTTTCAAGTGGTGTCTAAACGCAACTTTAGCTGAGTTTGCACTGGACCACTCACGCAATATTACTTCAAAATAGATGATGCAGAATCCAGCTTCTTTAAGTTGATGAGCTAAGATTTCCAGTAATATGTAATAGAAGTTAAGTTAGTAATTGAATAGTTGTAATAATATTGCTAATATCAAAATACAACAATAATGAGTTATTATTATTAATGAGTTATTATATAAAATTTAGAAAGATGCAAAGCCTAGGAAATATATTTAACGCGTTCTGAATTCACTAAATATGTGACAATATTACTTTGTATCACAATACACAAATCTACTAACCTCAATGAAATGAACCTCATCTATTTGCATTATATTACATAATTTGTGTTTAAACTAGAATTGGCAAATAAATAATGTAGCTGAATGCAGAAAGTGTTCTTACCACGTGTTATAAATCCACTGGATTAATAGATCTATTCTATTGCATGGACGTATATGTAAATAGTGGTATCTCAGTATTAAAATAATCCAACAAAATATAAGATGTATTATGGCCTCTAAATACGTGAATGCCACTACAATTCTATTTATACTTTTACATAACTATTATTATAAACCACGCCTTTCTGTTTTGAATTTGAAGTTATGAGTTTACCATATTATTACACAGTGAACGAAGATATAGCTAATCCGTAAGAGATTTGGATTTTATCTGGCTCTAAATGGCATATGCCTTCCAATTAATGTTTGCTCAAATATATAATAAGAAAAACGTGCAGAATAAATAAGGGAATTTTCTTAATATGGTCTAGTATACTGCTTTCATGTATCTGCTATGGCCTAGTATATGTAGTAATATTCTCGCTTCCAAGGTTATTAAATTATCAAGTATGAAGATACGACCAATTTAAGTTAAAAGATATGTATCCAAACACAATAATACAATCTTTATTATGTAAGAGATTTTGGTTAGCTTAGAACACATTTCGTTTCTCTTATATTGCAGATCTCCAAATAATTCTAAAGAATACTGTGTCTTCAAAGTAAAACAACTTGACTGTGTTCTGAGTAAACCATCTTTCGCTTTGTAAGTAATATATGCTCATGTCGCTTCAGAATTTCATAGATAATCGTTCCTAAGAAAGGATTAAGATTTATTAATAATCGGCACATCAGGGTGCAAAATTAGTTGTACTGTTGGAACTTCAGCCGGTTTCTTCAACACTGCAATTCTCTTCGGAATATCGTAACTAGGAATTTAACCACTATATTCTAAAGAATACTGTGTCTTCAAAGTAAAACAACTTGACTGTGTTGGATACGACTAAATTCCCGCTGAAAATGGGATAAATTCCTAATATTTAATTGATAAATCATGCCTTACCACAAATACCTTATCGCAAATCGATATTTGTGTACTATGAATTTAAAGTAATACTATATTGAACTATATGAAGTTACCTCTACAAACCCCAGTTATATTCTTAAAATTCTATGAGAAATGTAAATCTTTCTCCAAATCTGATGTTAAAAGACACACTGAGAAAAAGTGTGTTTCTATTTTCCGTTAATAGTTTAAGTCACTTCAATTTATCATTTCATATTATTGAAAATTATTTTTAATAAATGTTAGGTTAGTAACAATTTATACTAGCATATTGTCATTTTTTCAAGTGGTGTCTAAACGCAACTTTAGCTGAGTTTGCACTGGACCACTCACGCAATATTACTTCAAAATAGATGATGCAGAATCCAGCTTCTTTAAGTTGATGAGCTAAGATTTCCAGTAATATGTAATAGAAGTTAAGTTAGTAATTGAATAGTTGTAATAATATTGCTAATATCAAAATACAACAATAATGAGTTATTATTATTAATGAGTTATTATATAAAATTTAGAAAGATGCAAAGCCTATGAAATATATTTAACGCGTTCTGAATTCACTAAATATGTGACAATATTACTTTGTATCACAATACACAAATCTACTAACCTCAATGAAATGAACCTCATCTATTTGCATTATATTACATAATTTGTGTTTAAACTAGAATTGGCAAATAAATAATGTAGCTGAATGCAGAAAGTGTTCTTACCACGTGTTATAAATCCACTGGATTAATAGATCTATTCTATTGCATGGACGTATATGTAAATAGTGGTATCTCAGTATTAAAATAATCCAACAAAATATAAGATGTATTATGGCCTCTAAATACGTGAATGCCACTACAATTCTATTTATACTTTTACATAACTATTATTATAAACCACGCCTTTCTGTTTTGAATTTGAAGTTATGAGTTTACCATATTATTACACAGTGAACGAAGATATAGCTAATCCGTAAGAGATTTGGATTTTATCTGGCTCTAAATGGCATATGCCTTCCAATTAATGTTTGCTCAAATATATAATAAGAAAAACGTGCAGAATAAATAAGGGAATTTTCTTAATATGGTCTAGTATACTGCTTTCATGTATCTGCTATGGCCTAGTATATGTAGTAATATTCTCGCTAGCTTTCGGTAACTTATTTTCATAAACTCCCTTCTTTGAGGCTGTTGAATTACTTCCTTCATTTAATAATGTTCACCAAATCTGTAACACCAGAAGGTGAAATGCCGATCAAGGTCCTGATCAAAATATCTCACAACATCCAGTGCACATCTCTCATAGTATACACAGGTGACACGATACTGGATTTAAGCATGATTACTAAAATTAACGTGATGACGATGAACATGCACAAAGAAGTGTCAAATTCCAGGTCACGATGAGTTTCATGTTAAAAGCTAAAGCGCCACCAGTGATACTAACTAAGAGTTCCGATGGTCTTCATAATTTAGGATTCCGATTCAAAGAGATTAAATCTGCTTTCTTCAATCTTGAAAAACACCCCCACCAGAAAAACATAAAACTACAAGCTTATTGCTAACTTAAAGAGTCTCTAAACATCTTCCAAAAAGACCAACAACTTCCATTAGAAAACATTAAAGTGACTCAGATTGCCCGAAATCAAGTCACTACAATGGCAATCGCCCAAGCTGCATTGACTTTCTAATGTGCATACTTTTCTACTTATGATATTTACGGCACCAAGATTCAGTCGATCACAAAGCGAGAACAAAGCTCACAGCGGAAAGCTTTAAGCTCACCATACAGTACTGTAGACCACGTTGAACAACACAACTTCCTGATGATCAACTACGCATATCCAGACATCGCATCCATCCAAAATGGCGTCTTTTCAAATGCGAGTGTGGCCACACAGGTTTATCAGCTCTCGATATATTATTCCACCAATAATTTGATGGAAATATTTTTTAATTGCCGGAAAATGCCCATGATTATTTTGGTTGCTAAAAGTAAACATTTATGAACATACAAAAATTCAATTTTGAATTTTTCGTAAGTATTTATATCTAAGTATCTATATCTCATTCAATGCAATAATGTGAGAGGTATTGTATACTGCGTAGATGAACAAATTACAATAAAATATAAATTGAATATAACATTTATGAAAATTGAATTATGATCAAAAATGAACTAAATGGAATAAATGAAATGAAAGCTTTATTGTGAGAATATTTTACTTTATTATTACGAGAGGTAGGGAACGCATAATATTTAAAATTTCACTCCTGTATTCCAAATAAAGTTAATATTACTGTGATCTGAACGATTGGTTGTATTTTTGAGGGATTGAGCTAAAACTATATTAACTATGTATATTATAATTCTTTGAAAATGACTGTGTCAGTTTCTTCTATTATAACGATGTATAGAATGCTAGATTCTGTTTCATAAAATTTTTGTATTTAAAATATTGTGGTTAATAATCAGCAGTTTTAATATTGTTAAAAAGGTAAGTAACTAAACAATATATTATTAATCAATAATGTTTCTATGCCTAATTAATCAAGTAAATAAAGTAATCTTTTTGTAAATACAGAAATAATGTAATAATCAACTATTTTTAGTGTAATAAATAATGATAATAACTTTTCTGTGTTTGGTTTCAATAAAAATATTTAACAAATTAAAGAATCTATTATAAATATTACTATCATTTATAAAATGTACAAAAGTGCACTCATTTGCATGTAATGCGATATTAGTATTTCTAATTCAACTTTAGTATACATTTCTTCTGGATAATTTCTTTCGAATATTATGTATAGTTCTGGTATTGTGATAAACATATTTAACACATCAATATAATACAGATTTTTCAGTTTGTATTCAGTTGCATTGGTGATGAATATATCTTCTGAAGTAGAATAATTTACTATAGCAAATGTGAATATTCTTGGTTAAAATAATTATAGCTAGTGTATTACATCTCTTATTACATTATTTATAACCTCATAAACTACTGTCACAATTGAAAAAGTTAGTGTGTGTTCGTTGCTTTAAAATAATTTGAATTAAAATCTGTTGCAACTTTCCAATTAAATATTAAATAATTGCCAAAATATTTGTGAATATAATTTGTATTATATTTACGGCATCTGTGCGAATTCTCTTACACAAGGATTATTTGAAATAAGCAATTTTACATATATATGTTAGTATCCATTCCTTTTTAATGGATATGAATGTGTATGTTCAGATGATCACATTTTGAACGGCTCCGTGTGTGTTGGTATCTTACAGTAATTGAGTAATATAGTACAGCAGTAAAATGAAGTAACCAAAATATAAAATGATTTAAATAAATTGTATCAATCATTTGATTCATTAAGTAATAACATATAAAATAATATAAGTTCTTAGATAATAGTTACATAATAATTATATAATGAATAAGAACAACACATTTAAGGAAATATGAGTAATATATATCTACAACTATAAAATTAAACCTAATCTTTAGATGAAAGAATATAAAATAATATATCTTTGCTTTAATAATATATATCTTAAAATTACTCTTATGCGGTAGCTACTATTTCATCTTAAGTCTCCGAATTAAATTCTAGTATAACTAATTTATTAAACTTCAGCTCCACAATTGCAAACTTAAATAATACAATACAGTAAATTAACGTAAGTATGTTAAATTCAATTCAAACTTTGGAGCAAAATCAAGTAGTGTAATAATAAAAATTTGATTAAAGTATTAAAAGCAATATTTCAGCAATATAGCAATAATCAAATTAAATAGAAAAGGAGCTTGATTAAAGAATATTCAATAATATTTCTAAAGTATATAATGCATTAACACTCAACACTAGCGCTCTCTAGCAAATAATCGGTTCATCGTATTCTTAACTTAATGAGACTATTTCTAATATGAGTAATAGTGTGAATGTGACTACTTCTAATTTGAATCAGGCTATTTAATTAGTTAATTAAAATTTACTTAGTAATATTTCTATAACAAACAATATTATGTAAAACCTATATAATTAGTCAGAGTATCATATTTTACTTAATATATCAAAATAAGATTAAAAAATATAAAATAATACATAAATTCTTGACCAAAGAATTTTAAACAACGCATCGTAACTATATGCAGCATTGGCAGCTAACATCACCATTAAAGATTAATAAATTTCTTTATTAAATCAGCAGTTGGCACTTATATCTAACATTGTTTAATATACAAATGAATACGAATTGTGGTTTTAGTGCTAACAATAATTATATACTTTCAAAACTTTTGATATGCCTGTTGTAACTAATGCAGTATAATCAACAAATTATACATCTGGATATGCATTTGATTCTACTGAAATTAATAATGCCCTTATAGATATCTAATCAATTGGAACTCCTTTTACTCTTTTTAAATCTTAAAACACTTTTGTTAATATTAAAATATAAATAAACAATTTAGTTTTCGGAACAGGTGCTATATTATCACCAAACTAGTAGTTAACCATACTTTAAATGTAATTAATTTCAATATCAGGAACATAATTAGTTGTGAATTCTAATTCAGTGTTAAGCGTGTTATAATAAACAACAACACAAGCCAACATAACAAATTTGATATTAAATATTACCATGGATTCAACTTCTATCGGTTCTCTTAATTTATTTAATAGCGTCAATGGATAGTTGTACATTAAAGGTTACTAAGTCTAAGGAATCTATATTAGTCTTAATTCACTTTCATTTGGAATATATAGTATTAAGTATAAAAGTAGAATCAATATTTATTATGTCTAAATATATCCATTTAATTATTTTGTTGGAAATTAATCATCATACATAATTTCATTAGTTAATAATAGTGATATTTCAATTACTCATGTTTCAATAAATATAGGAAATATATCATAAAGTAACTTATTAAGTTCAATAACAACTTCATTCACAAATTATTTCAATTTCGGTGGATTAATATGTAACTAAAACTCAACATCAACTACTATTTAGGATGTTAACCTAATATTATATTAGTAAATATCCACATTATACATAAATAATTCTGGTCAATTGATTGGTATTTCAACGAATGGTTAAACGTCAATATTATCAATTTGTATTTCTTTAACATTAACTTCTTCAGAAACATCTCAATTTTATAGATTTGGAATGATAGGTTGTGTAAGTGGTACCTTGATTATTAATTAGCTTACATCATTATAATCATATTTATCTGGTATATTTCATTAAACAGGATCCGTTATAGGATATGTGTATGGAATGTCTTCTAATTTCTTAAATATTTTGATTTAAATGAAACTAGATAATAATCAAGGTTATTATACAGGAGCTTTAACAGGTTTTTTGTATTCTGAGTTATAAACTGTTCACAATATAAAAATTGAATAAACAGTTATAACTGGTAAGGTACAAGCAGGTTTAATTGCTTGTTAGTTGAAAAAAATAATATTATCTTAACTTATTATTATGTCATCCTAAGTAAATACTTTTAGTTCAACTGATTCATAATCATTTTCTTTTTCAGGAAGCATAACAGGTTAAACTTCTGATGAAGTTTCCCTATTTTAATGTTATATATAAAACATAACGATAACTTCATAAAGTTTCACAAGTAAATGGGCAATTTCTGGAGGTCTTATTGGCGATACACATGAATTTGCGACAAGTATTTAATAAGTTAAAATGATTTCTGCTGATGTATAAGCTTTTGGTTCCACAACAAACACAATATCTTCAGGTGGATTAATTGCGTTTTTATACGATTCTAATATTTCAATATCGGATATTTAAGTGGTAGATTTAAATTTAACCGCGTTTAACAACAATTCTGTTATATAATGTGCTGGTTTTTTGGCTTCATTAAACAACAATCATAATATTTCGATTTAAAACTCATCAATAACCACAGTAAGAATCAATGGTGCTGGATCGACTTCTTATCTGGGAGTAGTATTGAGTATTTCAGCAAATTATTCGTTCTTATTCTCTAATGTTACAACAACTGGAACAAATTCAATAAACGGAGCCGTTATCGCTAACTGTCCGAACGTAATCGCGCCCTCGCAAAGCGGGTGTTGATTTGTGATTTTATTTATCAGTATTATAATGTAATGTTTGTTACTGACACTTGATAATATTTGGGAAATATTATCAATAAGTAGTCTTTGAGCTAATGCAGTAATTGATATATTTTCAATACTTTTACCATACCATAAAATAAAATGTTATACATTGTAGTAAGTAAATAGCAAACAGTAGAAGTATCATCTAGATATGATAATGCAAAGTTTAACACAATTAAATATAATAGCAGTATAACCCAAAATACTATATTTTTAAGTCAAGATATGATAGTAATTGATAGTATAAATTTCAAAAATGTGAATACATAAATAACTATTTATATGTCTTACGTACTTATTTTATAACTATTAATTATTATATTTTCACATCACTAATGTCAATATCAAATTTTTCATTTTACAATCCTACAAAGTTGATTGTGAAGCATGACGCTGCTCCGGAAATCGCTGATTATATTGCGAATGATGGGATAAAATCCGTTTTGCTTGATTAAGGGTATTGATATTTGCAGGCAGAACAACATTCAGGCTGTGCTTCCTCTTGGTGGTGGTTCAACCTTCGATTCTAGCAAGGCCATAGCCGTTGGCGCCTGCTTCGACCCCGAAATCCGCTCCGAGCAGATCTGGGAGTGCTACGAGAACAAGCGCATTGCAACCAAGGCCCTTCCAATATATGGCGTCCTCACCATCTCAGCTACCGGCTCCGAGATGAACAACGGCGGTGTCGTCCAGGACGACTCCTAAAAGAAGAAGTGGACGTTCGACTCGGATCTTCTTTACCCTAAAGTGTCCATTGTTGACCCGAAACTTCAAGCTCATTTACCCTGGTTCCAACAGGCGAACGGGTTCGTTGACGCGTTCATTCACATCGTTGAGTATTTAATTAACATTGAAGAACCGGAAACGGTTGAAACCACTTACGCGTTCGACCTCTCACTGTGCAGGTCAATAATAACAGCCGGAGATAAATTACAAAAGGACACAAATGATCACGTTGCAAGGGCGAATTTCATCTGGGCGGCAACTTGCGCGCTGAATTACATGTCAGGTGTGTCAATGACCGGGTGCTGGGCCACTCACTGGCTGTAGCACGCGACCGCAGCGGTTGACACCAGGATATCTCACGGAGCTGGTCTTGGTGTTACATTCCCAGCATTCGTGAGAGTAAACGCAGAGCGCGGACTCAGGCTCAAAACATTCGACCGCATCGCGAGAGAAGTGTTCGGTAAATAAGGATGGTAAGGCCTCATCGAAGGATTCCAAGACATGCTCAAAAGATGGGGACACCCAACCACACTTAATGAACTATTCGGAAAAGAAGTCACAGAAGAAGACAGAAAAGAACTGCTCAGAATCTTCATGATGCTACCAATTTCAGGATACTACGCTGACGGAAAACTCCCAGAAGATATCGCGTGGGAATGTTACAAAATAATGTGATCCACTTTTCATCACTTTTCAATACAAGTGTATATCTTATATTGCATATCTGAATTACAAAATTAATGATTTATTAAGTCAATAGAATGAGATTCAAACAAATCTATGTATACAATCAGCTAATTGTGAATCATCAATATTTGTGAATCAATCATCTAACAAGGTGTATCATACTAACTTGTATTCTACTAAATAAATTACATTACCACACCACTTAATAAAATGACAGTTCTATACTGGGACAAAATTAAAATACTGCTAATCTTCATAGCGCTATCAATATTTGTAGCATTAACTGTATTTTTTGTTAGAAATACTATTAAAAAGGTAATTAATAAATAAAAGCTGCAGAAAACCAAGCAAAGAAAAGCTAAATAACTGGAACAATACAAAAAGGAAAAGTATTTGGTAGAATTTGACAATAACACTGTCTTTTTCAATTAGGTGTGATAGATCGATATATTTTAATACTTACTTTATTCATAGATTATATATCTGAATGAAACTTAATCATTTATAGAGTTTATTCGTAGGTTAGTAATACATTACAGCATCAACTAAGCACGATCGTCAATCATCTCCAGCATCATTAAAGACATAACAAACATTGCTTTCGTCCTTCTGCATCTATACTCACTGTCATATTTAAGACATTAGTCTAGGAAGTTGTGAGAGGATCATTTTTGATCATTTGCTTAACAATCTTGTCAAAATTTTTCTTTTAACCATCAGATGGTTAACTTATTTCACTTGTTTGAGACATATTGGTTAAGGAAGTGGTTAACCAGTTAATCCCCTGTACCCCTTATTTCTATTTTCTAATATTATTACAATAATTATTGCATTATCATGACCAGTTGACCAGGTTTGCTTGTAAACTACATACATTTTACACTACAAACTGCTCATGCGTGAAAAAACCCGCAAAAATGTGGAAAAAAAGCGCGAAAAAACACGCAAACCCGCACTTTCGCGACGCGCTATGTTTAAACAAAAAACGCGCCGTGTTTTATAGCGCAAAATCCCGCAAAAACGCACCTTAGTTAGTATACTATTTATTTATATTTTATGTTAAATCATTGATTCATTTCACTTCAATGGACTACGAGAAGGTATTTGAATACATAAAATATGTATTTGACGATGTAAACGATGAGTTTAAAACTGCCTAGTACATGAAAATGTTTTCTTTGCACATGATTACGTCAACTGCTTCGGTTTTGGGCATGATTGACAGGCTTCCGAAGCAGCCCATCTTGGATTTCGTTATGTCTTGCTATGACGAGCGCACTAAGTTGTTTTCAGCTTACTTCGGCGGTGATGGCCACATTCTCTATACGTTCAATGCTTTAACCACTTTGCTAACTTTAAACTCGCTAGATTTGGTTAAGGAGATAGCATTCGATTTGAAATCCGGTATTCAGGCCCTTCAGCACGAATTCGGCTACTACGGTGATTTAATCCTATTTGAACTTGACTCCAGATTCACAATGTCGGCCGTTGGCTCCCTTTACATTCTCAAGAATCACTTCAAAAACTAGACCCTTTTCCTCTCAGAATCTGAACAAACTCATATTTTAACTGCTCTTTTAAATTAAATGAACCCGGACGGTGGTTTTGGGGCCTCAATCGGACAGGAATCTCACGCTGCGAACCTCTACTGCGCTCTAGGTTCAATTAAAATGATGAACAAACTCTCACACATTCCCTCTCTGGTTATGAACAAAATCCGTTTTTACTTAATTCAGAGGTAAACGGCCTCTGGAGGGTTCAACGGGAGGCCCGAAAAATAATAGGACACCTGTTACGTCAACTGGTGCGGAGTCCCTTTGAAAATACTTGGGTTAAAATTTGCTGAGGAACAACTAAAGAAATTTGTGCTCAGCTGCTAGGACGGAGGGTTCGCGGACAGGCCGGAGGACGAGGTTGATCTGTTCCACACACACTTTTGCTGCCTGTATCTGATGGAGGACAAGGTTGAGCGCGTGCTGAGCGGATCTAGTCGAGGGATGGGACTGAGGCTATTTGGTTTGAGCAAATTATTAATAAATAGTTCGATTTGTATGCTCACTAATAATGGGCAATTTGTAGGTCCTGTCAGGACCGTCCGTGATAATCAAACTAATATTTCAGAAACTGAATCTTGATTTGTATAACATTTTTTATATTTATAAATAAAGCCAACCAATAAGCGTTAGAAAACTGAGAAAGACGTTATAACGCGTTAGAAAAGGAAAATACGTCAGAAAAGTCTCTAACGTCATGTACGTTAGAAATTTAATCATTATTTACATTATATTTTAATAATCAATATAAATCGACTTTACAGTTCTATTATATCGTATTATAGTAATAAAACGAATTTAAATGAATAAATTCATTCAATTAAAGCTTTAGACGCTTGTAAAAACGATAAAATATAACCTATTATTATACTTGTTTTACAACTATATATTATCTTTCTACGTCAAATTTAAGCGCTATGGGCAAAATATTATATATTAAATATTTGAATTACTTCTTGATATCATTTTTAGACATATAGAAATTTTATAAATACAGTTATGGGAGGTGGAATTGCTTTTTCTTGTTTACTATGTGAGTAATTATATATTAAAATATTTTGCCACTTCTAATGCGGATGACAAATTCCAATAAATAATCTCAAGTTGGAGATTATTCATGAACTACTCATTAACACAAGAGGGCCAAAAATATGATTTCGATCGTATTAGACCATAATCGACTATTCAAAGTCGGTATTTAATATTCCAAAAAGGAAAAATAGAAAGTACCACATGCAATAAAAGGACGGCAATGACAAAAATAAACGCGGTAGAAGATGTTTAGGGAAGGTCAACTAATTCACTTAACAAACTTAGGCAGTTCTGAAGCGTTTGTATTCTCTTCATTTCTGGGTCCAACGGATGAATTCATAAAATATTGTACCAATCTGAGCTAGTTATATCACTTGTTTAAGATGTCCCTGTGTAATTTCTACGTTTTAGTCAACAAAACTAATTTATGAAAGATTTTATCTCGAAAATATATGGTGTTAAGCTGATTGGAGAAAAGAATAAGAGGATCCAATGATTGGTATACGGACGCAATATTAATTTATAACTAGTAGCGCAAGCACTGGACCTGCAGAGGACCTCGGTGTTCATCTTCAACTGGGTCAATCTGAACGATTTTAGGTATTTCTTAATCACGAAAAACAATGGAGGACTTTTTCTTTCAATCTCAACCGGGGCTCAAGATGAAGTATTGGTATTTCGCTTAATTAGAATTATAATTCAGGTAGTTACAGTCGCTTTCATTCTCAATATTCAAATAATGAATGCATTTTTGTTTCTTGAAGAATGGAATCAAGTGGGTTAGTCGGGCCCAGCATTAAATAATATATTGATGCTCTCTAAAACAACAGTTATTTTACTTATGATCTTCCACTTCCATTTCATAATGAGAAATCAATTTTCTTGATTGTTAAATTATACAACGTTAGGTAAAGTTGAAACTTATTATTGAAGTATATACAGAGTTATATACGTTAATTATTGTAGCACAGCTATCCAAGGCTCAACCAGGCCTTGATGTGATTGAAGCACTTTACAAATCAATAGTAAATAGAGTTAATGAGTGTATTGATGAGGAGGGAGAACACACTCATTATTGAGCCGGGCAGTGATATAAGTAAGATTCAAATAATAAACTTCATTCTTCTTCCTAATTCAAAAAAGCATTTCGAGGGCCCACCACTGTATTTCAAATATTTTAAGTGAAGTGGTATTTTAATATTTGTATAATACTATAATACGTACGAAATCCTTAACGTACGTTAGAAATGAAACGTTGGGTGGCTCTATTTATAAAGACTGAGTAAATTATACCAAATATAGAGTTGACTTGTCTAATATTCTTTCCTTTACAGTTTAATACCTTATAAGTTTAATACCTTGTAGTAAGAGTCAAGTGTTCATATAATCTGATTGAATTTTGAATATTTAAATAATTTCTATAAATAAGATATATTAAACTCATTTTCCGTAAATTATAAGTTTTTTTACATATTTGATAGATTTTTTAACATTGTATTATCATCAGATCAGTTTTAAGTATTTTTTCTTGGTATTATGAAATGGTAATATTTTGCATAATAAGCTTTATTTACATCAACAGAGAAAATATAATGTCAGTCAAACCATTAAATAGGAGGTCAAACTAGATAAAGATAGCTTGAGATATTTAGTTATAAATAGGAATATGTTGTAATAATATAATAAAATCCTCTCAAGCGTCTCATTTGACACCTAATAAGCTATCCAACAAAGCTACAAACGTCTCATAAGAAATAGTCCCATCTTGATTATCACTTACGAGATTCATCAGCTCTCCCAATTACTATGTTGATATATTAACACCTAATTTTCTAAATATATAACCAAGTTCCTCCTAATCTATTGCATTAGAACAATCAGCATCAGCGGCTAAGAATAATATTTTCTTAATATCACCTACATCTGCGTTTTTGCATATGTGAACAAAGTGAATAAACTCGTTAAGACTCATTTATCCATCGCCGTCAGTATCTACAATATCTACAATACTTTGTATTTAATTCCTTGATAGCTATAGCCCTAATAGATCAAATGCTTTTTTAAGTTCGTCTAGATCTAGATTTCCAGAACCATCTGCGTCTATGGCTTTAAAGGCCTTTTCGCATCCACTTCTGTCAGGTTTGAATATTTTGCAACTCATCTAGAGGAGTGTTAAATAATAATTACAAATAATGATATTTATTGTATGAATAGACTTGTTTATAAAACTTTGTAAAAAGTAAAAAAGATGTAATATACACTACAATTTAATACAAAATTGTAAGAATATTATATGGTAAACGATCTCAAGTCATAATGACATAATTAGTTAATAAAACTTTTGTACACATTTGGTATTATTTGGTATTTTATTGTAAGCTACATTGTTAATTTATAAGTTACTTGTATTTCTAACTCGCTTATGTTCCTATTTTTTATTAATAAGTGTATAGAGTTTTAAAATATGAATACTTCAATATTATATATTTGAAAACACCGAAATAACTTAGGTTGTCTGAGGAGGCTATTCAGAGTGACAGTCCTAGAAGATGAGGTATGATATTGAGATTAGTTTGAGGTAACGTTATTGTGTAACTAAGTTTGGATTTGTGGATTGCCATGATTTATGAGATGAAGATGGAATGATTAAATTGAGCCTTAGTACTGATGATAAGGTTACAGTTAAGTGAGTCATTTTATATTTGAAAACACTATCTTAAATATCATCTATAATCAATCAAACAGTACGACATAATCAATCATTATCACTCTTCAAATCACAGAATCTACGTTAAAAACTAATCGTCCAAAACATATATCGCCCAGTTTCTTCAGAATCATTCTGAGCTCGTTCTTCTCTCATTCCCTGATACTATAAGATTGTATTTAGTAACTAAAAATTACATCTATTTATATCTTAAGTATAATATATATTTAGTTAAAACATCCTTCCCTATCTTGAGCTCAAATATATTATTATTTTCTTCATTCATCTTTCTACATTCAGTACTTTATTGTTCTTCAATATTTAACTTGTAGCAATAAAATATAAATATACTAACACCCTCACTTGAAATCCAGAATCTTATCCAACAACGCGATGAACATCTCATATGAAATTGTTCCGTCCTTGTTATCAGCGACAACGTCCATGAGGTCGTCAATTTACTATTCGGCCACAGTAGCGCCCAGTTTCTTCAGAATCATTCTGAGCTCGTTCTTATCAATTGTTCCAGAGCAGTCCAAATCTGCAGCTAAAAACAGAATCGTTTTAACGTCTTTCGGATCTGCGTTTTTGCAAATGTAAACGAAGTGGACGAACTCCTTGCAGTTCATTTACCCGTCACCGTCCGTGTCCACAATCTCAACGATGGACTTAATTTCTTCTTTAGAAAGATGCATCTCAAGCAGCTCAAACGCCTTCTTCAGCTCGTCGAGGTCCAGATTGTCGGACCTGTCAGAGTCAATCGCCTTAAAGGCCTTCTCGCAGCTCGCGAAATCCGGCTTCTCAATTTTCTAACTCATACGCGTATTTGAAGCGTTAGATAATTTTTCGTATACCATAATACACTAATAAAAGCAACGATTGAATAATGATATTTTCACTCCAATGCTGCTGCTGGTAAGTGCATACGGAAATCCGCGCATATCCATCGTTATGCCCATATACAATCAGCAAAAGTTTTTAAAATGCGCACTAGACCAAATTTTTAGCTAAACATTTTAAAACTTTGAAGTGATATGCGTGAATGACAAATCCACAGATAACAGTGAGCAAATAATACGATAGTACTAAGAAACGCATAGTAATTTGATTTTAGTGAATAGTCCTGAAAATATGGGAACTTTAAACGCCCGATCAGTAGGTGTACTTCGAGCGTCAGGCGAC
>CAXDID010001198.1:0-20424 GCA_963988835.1 Hexamita inflata
GTTTATGATATTTTTATTAATGTATCCAAAATATGTAACAACAATTTGAATCTATTTTTAAATACTTCACTATCCTTGAATCTAGCGCAAACAGAGCTGAATCGATTGTATCAGAAAAAGGTAACAACAATTCGGATCCGATTCGTACCCTCTGCGGCCAAATCGCCAGCCGTGTATATTGAGGGAAAATCAGTCAATATACGGACTGCGAGAATACAAAAACTTCACGGGAAATCGCCATTTGAAAGATGGTTGCAATGGCGCTTACAAAACTTGATAGTGAACTCGTTCTAAAGAACGCCTTTTCTCTGTCTACTTCATCAAAAGGCATTATGCGCCGCTACATAATGCAATATGAAGTCTCATGTTCGGTTTCAACAAGTGTATCCGCAAAGGGTAACAATTTTGAATCTGATTTAATATTTACGGAAATGATAAAGCTAGCCTAAACCCAGAATATTTCTTTGTATCAGAAAAAGGTAACAACAATTCGGATCCGATTCGTACCCTCTGCGGCCAAATATCGTTTGGAAATATCACGCGTATACTTACTGATACCAAGTCAATATACGGACTGCAGATCATCCGTACCATGCGGGTAGGCAGGAGGCTATCGGGTTCTATAACTGTGGGGCAATAACTTCGGACGGGTAGGTAGAAAGCGAAGTGCATCCGACATTGATGAACGCTAATTTTATGCCACGTGGATCTGAACGAATGAGGTGATATTTAGTTAATTACTCTGAATTGTCCGCGGGCGGTCGTCTACGCATTGTTGGTTTATGATATTTTTATTAATGTATCCAAAATATGTAACAACAATTTGAATCTATTTTTAAATACTTCACTATCCTTGAATCTAGCGCAAACAGAGCTGAATCGATTGTATCAGAAAAAGGTAACAACAATTCGGATCCGATTCGTACCCTCTGCGGCCAAATCGCCAGCCGTGTATATTGAGGGAAAATCAGTCAATATACGGACTGCGAGAATACAAAAACTTCACGGGAAATCGCCATTTGAAAGATGGTTGCAATGGCGCTTACAAAACTTGATAGTGAACTCGTTCTAAAGAACGCCTTTTCTCTGTCTACTTCATCAAAAGGTATTATGCGCTCTACATAATGCAATATGAAGTCTCATGTTCGGTTTCAACAAGTGTATCCGCAAATGGTAACAATTTTGAATCTGATTTAATATTTACGGAAATGATAAAGCTAGCCTAAACCCAGAATATTTCTTTGTATCAGAAAAAGGTAACAACAATTCGGATCCGATTCGTACCCTCTGCGGCCAAGTATCGTTTGGAAATATCACGCGTATACTTACTGATACCAAGTCAATATACGGACTGCAGATCATCCGTACCATGCGGGTAGGCAGGAGGCTATCGGGTTCTATAACTGTGGGGCAATAACTTTGGACGGGTAGGTAGAAAGCGAAATGCATCCGACATTGATGAACGCTAATTTTATGCCACGTGGATCTGAACGAATGAGGTGATATTTAGTTAATTACTCTGAATTGTCCGCGGGTGGTCGTCTACGCATTGTTGAGTATCGTTTGGAAATATCACGCGTATACTTACTGATACCAAGTCAATATACGGACTGCAGATCATCCGTACCATGCGGGTAGGCAGGAGGCTATCGGGTTCTATAACTGTGGGGCAATAACTTCGGACGGGTAGGTAGAAAGCGAAGTGCATCCGACATTGATGAACGCTAATTTTATGCCACGTTGATCTGAACGAATGAGGTGATATTTGGTTAATTACTCTGAATTGTCCGCGGGCGGTCGTCTACACATTGTTGGTTTATGATATTTTTATTAATGTATCCGAAATATGTAACAACAATTTGAATCTATTTTTAAATACTTCACTATCCTTGAATCTAGCGCAAACAGAGCTGAATCGATTGTATCAGAAAAAGGTAACAACAATTCGGATCCGATTCGTACCCTCTGCGGCCAAATATCGTTTGGAAATATCACGCGTATACTTACTGATACCAAGTCAATATACGGACTGCAGATCATCCGTACCATGCGGGTAGGCAGGAGGCTATCGGGTTCTATAACTGTGGGGCAATAACTTCGGACGGGTAGGTAGAAAGCGAAATGCATCCGACATTGATGAACGCTAATTTTATGCCACGTGGATCTGAACGAATGAGGTGATATTTAGTTAATTACTCTGAATTGTCCGCGGGCGGTCGTCTACGCATTGTTGGTTTATGATATTTTTATTAATGTATCCAAAATATGTAACAACAATTTGAATCTATTTTTAAATACTTCACTATCCTTGAATCTAGCGCAAACAGAGCTGAATCGATTGTATCAGAAAAAGGTAACAACAATTCGGATCCGATTCGTACCCTCTGCGGCCAAATCGCCAGCCGTGTATATTGAGGGAAAATCAGTCAATATACGGACTGCGAGAATACAAAAACTTCACGGGAAATCGCCATTTGAAAGATGGTTGCAATGGCGCTTACAAAACTTGATAGTGAACTCGTTCTAAAGAACGCCTTTTCTCTGTCTACTTCATCAAAAGGCATTATGCGCTCTACATAATGCAATATGAAGTCTCATGTTCGGTTTCAACAAGTGTATCCGCAAAGGGTAACAATTTTGAATCTGATTTAATATTTACGGAAATGATAAAGCTAGCCTAAACCCAGAATATTTCTTTGTATCAGAAAAAGGTAACAACAATTCGGATCCGATTCGTACCCTCTGCGGCCAAGTATCGTTTGGAAATATCACGCGTATACTTACTGATACCAAGTCAATATACGGACTGCAGATCATCCGTACCATGCGGGTAGGCAGGAGGCTATCGGGTTCTATAACTGTGGGGCAATAACTTCAAACGGGTAGGTAGAAAGCGAAGTGCATCCGACATTGATGAACGCTAATTTTATGCCACGTGGATCTGAACGAATGAGGTGATATTTAGTTAATTACTCTGAATTGTCCGCGGGCGGTCGTCTACGCATTGTTGGTTTATGATATTTTTATTAATGTATCCAAAATATGTAACAACAATTTGAATCTATTTTTAAATACTTCACTATCCTTGAATCTAGCGCGAACAGAGCTGAATCGATTGTATCAGAAAAAGGTAACAACAATTCGGATCCGATTCGTACCCTCTGCGGCCAAATCGCCAGCAGTGTATATTGAGGGAAAATCAGTCAATATACGGACTGCGAGAATACAAAAACTTCACGGGAAATCGCCATTTGAAAGATGGTTGCAATGGCGCTTACAAAACTTGATAGTGAACTCGTTCTAAAGAACGCCTTTTCTCTGTCTACTTCATCAAAAGGCATTATGCGCTCTACATAATGCAATATGAAGTCTCATGTTCGGTTTCAACAAGTGTATCCGCAAAGGGTAACAATTTTGAATCTGAAACCAGTAACTTATGGCTAAATGACGTTTATAAATGACAAAAACATTAATTATCTTATTTGTAAAATAATCTCTAATTGAAAGTAATGTAATATATTTATTAATGTAGTGTTTATACTACATTATTTCATATTTCAAATGAATTGCATTATTTCTTCTATATTATTATTTAAATAACTAACATTTAGTAATTAGTTAAACTGTAACAAGCACTTAAATGTAAATGGTCAATAATACGCTTACTGTCAAAAAGAAATGAACCTAAACAAGGTTTTTGTTAATAATACACTTTAAATATCTCAGTAATCTGGAAACATTTTTATCAGCACACACTCCATACAATCATCTTAAGTGAACATTGAAATAAACAATGTTAATATATTCGCCGTTTTTGGGATCAACGATGAAGTTCAGGTGATAACCTCTTCTGTTATCAACGTTTCAATTAATTTATCGGTTGTGTAAGGGGCTTTAGTTTGTATTTAGTGCAAACTTTCAGTTCAGAATTCTCAGTTAATATTTATTGCCAGTGGTTAATATCTTTCTGCTGTTATGATGAGCACCATAAGCAGCATTTACATTAACAATACGATTATTTAGTACAGATTCAGATCCAATTATTCATCAGGTATTGTTAATAATCTCACATACGCTATCCATTTTGAGCTGTGTGACTCAAAAATTCTTGGTTATAATTACTTCAATAGCGTTTAAAATGGATATTTAATATCAGCTCTACACACTCCACTCACTGTCTTAAAATAAAACTTGAGAATTTGCTAAGAAAACGCAGTAACCGTTGGAAAAAATGCTGTTCTTTTAACATAAATCGGAAACTAAATAGACTCATGTGTTAATATTTGCGAATCAAGTTCATATTACGTATATGGACTTTGTTTATAAGAATTATTATCTGGGATGATTATTGCTAATTAAACGAAGTATTGCATCGATCCGTTCCTTTTTGATGGGCAAAATTGCACTTGCAAAGTCGGATATCTTTTAAATGGTACTTATTGCGTTGAAATCGTGTAATAACTTACTCAACTTGATGTACAACTGTAAAATAACATTACTTTAATTGCAAATGCGCTTAAATAATACCAGTTTTTCATTGAAAATCAAATTATAGCAAATTATAGTAAAATAGATCAAAATCTTTACGTAAACACTACAAATTTACTAATGATAATAGATAACATGTTCAACTAAGCAGATAATAAATTGCACTCTAACACCACAATACTTGATATTAGACTCAAACAAAACGTTACTGATCTCAATAACCAAATATTTAATAATATTAGCAAAGCTGATTAAAATTTAAAGACTAATACATCAAATATTCTAACAATGCTTAGCGGAAACTTTAGTTTATTAGAATAATAATTGATTGCAAATGTGACTGCTATTAACACAACATACACATCGATAACTAATTTACTGAGATCCGAATTAACTTCAGTTAATAACACATTAACCACAACTACTACTTAATTGAGAACTGATTTGATAAACACAAACAACACACTTAATACACTGAGTACTACAGTGGGTACTATTTCAACGTAATTCTCAAATTTTTAAAATGACGTTGATTCTAATCTTACTGCAATAAACTAAACCGCATAAATTTTAAGTACAGATGTAACAAATATTAATTAAACTCTCACATCAACAACAAATATACTTAGAACTGATTTAACAACAACTAATAACACATTAGTATAATAAAAAATTGATGCAATAACTAATTACACATTTTAATAAGGTCAAATCGGTGTTATCAATGCCAATATAACTGCAATCAATGTAACAGCTGCGTAATTAAGAACAGATTTAACAGCTGTTAATTCATCACTTATTTCAATCACAAATATCTTAAGAAATGATGTCAACATAAATACTGCCGCCATATCTACATTGAGATCAGACACTTTCAATAACTTTACAGCTCATTAAACAGATATAAATAGAATTTATTCTAATATTTCAGCTATAAACTCAACTTCTTATGTTTTGCGATCTGATTTAACCACTGTAAACTCTACTTTAACTTCTACTTCTACTGGAATAAGAACCGATTTAACAACCCTGAGCAATAACTACAATACATTTGTACTAGTTGCGACTACAAACAACACAAACTAGTAAGTATAAATTAACACAATTTTAACTAATTTGACAGCAATAAATGCCACCGCTACTCAGTTGAGAACAGATTTAAATTCTTATAATTCAGTATTAACAACAACTACAAACACTCTTAGAACGGATACAAATGTGAATACAGCTGCTATTATAACATTAAGGTCTGATACCTGGAACAACTTCACCGTTCACTAAGCGGATATAAATAAAATTTATTCAAATTTAACCGCTATTAACAGTACGTCCGCCCAACTCAGAACAGATTTAACTTCATTCAACTCTGTTCTCACGACATCATCAACTAATTTGCGTAATGATTTAACTTCTCTCACTAATACCTACAATGCATTCATAATAGTTGCAACAACAAACAATACAAACTAATAAACATAAATAAATACAATATTAGCTAATTTGACAGCCATAAATTCAACTGCTACTCAGCTCAGAACAGATCTTACTTCCTATAATTCAAACATGATAACACTCACTAACGGCCTCAGAACGGATGTGAACGCAGCGAATTCAGCGATAACTGCACTTAGAATTGAAGCTACTTCTAATCACTCAGCTTAATAACTGGACATAAGCAGAATATTCGCGAACATCACAGCCATGAACGCTTCTACTGCATTATTGAGATCAGATGCTACAGCTGGAGACGTTGGATTAAATAACAGAATAAATCAAGAAATTAATGATAGATAGAATGCGGACAACGCGCTTCAAAGTCAAATAAATGGGTTGGTTACAAAAACAGATGCAACAAATGCAGACCTCGCAGCTAACAAAATAGATTTAAACGGTAAAATTAACACTCTTACATCATCTACATCAACAAACTTTGCAAATATTCGTTTAGATCTAACAAGCGTAAACAATTCTTTAACTACTAAAGTGAACGCGAATACCGTTTCAATAAATAGTTTGAACAATAGCATAAGTTCTTTGAGTTCCGATTTAGATAGTAACTACTACACGAAATTAGAAGTAGATGCGTTAATAAATAAATTACACTCTGATATAATAAATAACCTAAGTTCTAAAGCTGATAAAAGATCTCAATGTGTAAATAAATACGTTTCTTCAAATGATAATCGTTTTTTGAGTTCATTTTATAGCGTATTACATGATACATGCTGTGCAGCAGCTTTTGGATTAGGTGGTATGTCACCTGGACCCGGTGCTTTAGTGTTCAAATATGTTTGTGGAAACTATTAAGATGAATAAATTATATCTGGTGCAAGTGCTACAGTTGTTGACTAAATTGAAACTATTTGTGGCGTTTATCCCTGCTCAGCAACAATAAATAGTTATAATATCTATTTCCCATGAGAAAATGTGTGAGAAAATATGTATATAATTTTTTCAGTTTATTAAAATGTTTTCATATTTCATTTCGTTGTTCAATTTAAATATTTGGTTAAAAATTAGTTGAGAGGTTTATTTTATGTTATTAATTAATTTGAAAATGGAATAATGTTAAGCTTGTCAGTATTTCCACTCCACAAATAATGAAAGAAATATGACGATTTTCATGTATTTAACTTTTATTAAGGACTAAAAATCAGAAAATGTATTTACGGTACTATTGGATTTATTTAAACCTTAATATAGCATATTTAACAATACAAAAGTGATGTTGTCTAAATTATTATGTTTTAAAATATAATCACTAAGTTCTGGTAGACTGTCGGTGGAAAACCTGCTATCTGGGCACAAAAGAGTTAACTCTTTTGTGTTCTAGTTAACTCTTTTTTTAAAATTGATCAAAAAGTGATGGAGTGGTACTGACAAACTTGACGTTATTTTGATTTATATCTACAATTATGTATTTTTAGACCTTGAACTCGCAAATATTTTGACCGTGATTATTAAATAACAGTTGTTCAATTAAGATATATAAATTACCAAATTGGTTTAGTCACAAGTATATGTTATAAATGAGTACAATTAATAGATGTAAATAGACAACTATAATGTACAATATAACATATATAATATTCAATTTCCCTCATATACATTAACCTGCCACCCAAGGATCACACGGGTATGCTCCACATATTCCTTTCATTTATGATATTACTGTAGTAGATGATCCATCTATTACAATTGGATCTTCCCAGTGTGAACAAATATATTTAAATACGCGATAACCTTGTATAGGAGACATTCCATACAAGCTGTCAACCGTGGCGCAACATTATTAGTCAACAGCACTGTAGAAAGGTAGCGAAAATAGGCTATAATTAGAACTCATAAACTTTTCAAAACAATATTATTTTTTCAAAGCTCTCGTGGATATGTTTCCTTATAGTTTTTAGTATACAGTAGAAATGTTATAGTTAACATCTTCTTTTGTGTACACATTATCGCTAAGCGTGTTCAAGTCAGACCAGATGGAGTTGATATTATTTGTATTGCTGTTAATAATCGGTATGTAGGTATCTTCAAGATCTTCGATTCTTTCTTTTATAGTAGTTATATTATAGTTTAATCTTGTATATAGCTAGCTAATATTAGTATTAATATCAGTAACGTTGGATGTCATGTCAGAAATTATTATGTCAGTTTTAGATGTAAGTGTGTTAATTTTTTATTATAGTTAGTTATCATTGATTTCTCGATAATATATTTCATCGCTTATCCTTTCTCTTATCGAAATATTCCAAGAATACAACGCGGATTTAAGATCTGTCGTTGTCTAACTCATAGCTGTTAAATTATTGTATATTATGTTTAAATTAGTTTGAATAGCAGTATTATTGTTTGTTTTATAAAATAGTATATGCTGGAACTAAGATAATAATGAGCCGTAGCACATGGACGCGCTCTAGAAAGATTCGATAGTAGCATCACGATCAATAATAATCAAATGGTCATAGTATATTAGTCTTCTCAGAATACTCTTCTGTTGACTAATAAATAATGAAACGCTCTAATTGCTTGGAAAATGGCAGTAAAATCGGTGAACTAACGCCCAATAATAGAAATCTTACTTGGAAGTACATACTAACCAAACTTATAAATAGCTGACTGATAGAAATCCAATAAATCATCCGATGATGTGAGCAAATAAAATTATTCTGAGTTTAAAAATGAACACTCAAACAATTCAAAATGTGATAGTTGCGTTAAATTCATCTACTACTCAAAATTTACCTTGGAATCAATTATTAATGAAGTGGATTATATTCATTTAATCATATAATAACAAATTAAATAATTAAAATTAAAATTTATCCCACTCCGTGTCTCAGAAATGGATAGTATTAATAACTAAGAACAACTAAAATTATTATTGATCTAATACTTTACAAATTAAAATAGAGATGATATAGTTAAATTATTGTAGCTAACAGAACTTAAAACAACTGACTCAGATTTGGAAGTTCTTCTTCAGTTATCTAAAATTGCTGGAGGAGATTAATTAATCTAAAATAGAATACGGAAACCTCTTTAATAAGAACAATAATAGAATCAATAAAATATGATCAATCTATTTCCAGTTATTTACAAACGTGGACGTTTTACGGTACCAAAATACAAGATAAATATTTGTAACGATTCTAAATGTTTGTCTATGTAGATTATTTCGCTTGTTGATCCTTCTTTATCTTTCTCTGTGCTGTAAAATAATAGGTTTGACCCACACTATAATAAGCAATCAATTCCAAATGCCAAAAGGATTGAGTCTTTATCGAAGAATAGTTTGTATTATGCATGGTAGAGAATGGAGCATCCACATAGCGACTATACCGTTTAGGAGTCTGGCTGGACGCGAAGGTAAATACACACCACTCCTCTAAGTGATATTACACCAAAGGATTTCGAGATTTTCACTGCTCCGTTCGAGTCTTTGAACAAAAAGTGGAGTAAAACGCAGTTGAAGGTGTTTTTGTTGATTAAGCGTATTTGTTTGAACGCGTTGTCAATGAACGAGTAGGATACGAAATCAGCCTTCTAGCCCTTTAACACATTCATAACGAGTACGTAATCCGGTTTCACGCTCGATTTGGGCCAAGTAATCCTCTCTGCTGCATATCTAACCCCATAAAATCTAGAGGTACTAATAAAGCAGGTTCAAACTGTTCCGTTGACCCTCTCTCAGCCTCCAGAGCTGGTGATCATCCCAGAGGTGAACTAGAACCTCTCTCAGCCCGAGGAGAGTTCACAGCTCGTAGATTCTCCAGACAATTAGGAAACTGTAAACGAGCTGATGAACTCAATTGACCAGGAATTGCAGAAGGCAGTTGAGGATTCTCTGAAGAACATTGACGACTATTTCCCGAACGCCACTGAAGAAGAAAAAGAGTTTTTGAAGCAGGTGTACATGTAAAAGATGAATTAGTCCGAGTTGGATTAGTTGCGCAATTCTCAGCCCGAGTACGAGCACAGCAGCTTATCTTCTGTGGACGAGCCTTAATTCTTCGAGGAGAAGAACGAGACTGAGATTGTGCAGCTTTCAGGTGATATGTTCGTCCAGAACGTGCTTGCTCAAATTGAGTCCGCTCCTTCCGGTTATTTCATACAAGTTAAGTTCAGCGAGCAGAAAACCTTAGTCACCGTTCCACTCCTTCCCGTGCTGTCCTACGTTGACTTCCCCTCCCTTCCATCTGATTTTAAGGTCCAATCCAACGACACGTTAAGAACCATTAAAGGTAAATTATAGAGACTTCAAAATAAACTCTTTTTGGAGTAACTTTACGATGAAACGAACGACTCCTGCTTAACGCAAATAGTTCCGTCCACATGCGATTCCGAGCCACTCCTTTCACTCCTAAAAGAGCAAACGCTCATAACAAACAACTTGAAAGTCTACACCGACGGGATACGAACGGGTGGGGTACAGGTTGTTTAAGTCGAAGAAAACGAAGACGTTGACGAGGACGAAAACATCTTCGTTATTGGAGAGGAAGTACTCGGGAAGTACCAGGTGCTAAGGAACTGCGGAAACGCAACTTTCAGCTCGTGCTACGCAGTCAAAGAAATTAAAAATGGAAAAGAAGTATGCCTCAAAGTGATCAAAAACGAGAAAGAATTTTTGGACCAAGGACTAGACGAAATTAGACTTTTACAATTCGTAAAAGATATGGGAGGTGAACAATTCAACATGATCACCATCATGGACGCATTCTACTACAGAGAACACCTCATGATCGTATTCCCACTACTTGGCGAAGATCTGTACACACATTAACACAACAGAGCGCAATAAAAACTGCCCAACGACTACTCACTGCAAGTAATCAAAGAAATATCAAAATAGCAACTCAACGCGCTGAATTTCCTGCACTCACTTGCCATTGTGCACCTAGACATCAAACCAGAGAACATTCTAACTCAAAAAGGCTTCGTTGGCGGATTAACGGCTCCAAAATCAACTTTAATCGATTTGGGCTCGTCCAGCTTCATTTTTGATAAAATACACCAGTACATACAATCAAGATCGTACAGAGCCCCCGAAATAATGATGGGATGCTGCTACGACCAAAGAGCTGACATATGGTCAATTGGTGGAGTTCTGGCTGAAATGCTCACATAAAAAGTTCTGTTCCCCAACCACTCAGTCGGAACCATGATGTCAAGAATGACTTCGTTCTTCGGCCCATTCAGCACTGAATTGATACTTAGTGGACGAGCTGCTTAAAAATACATCACAGCTGGATTATGTGCTTACGAACAAGATTACTTAATCATACCAGAAAATAACGTATTCGAATTCTGGCTGTTTGACGAAATAAACAATTTGTCTGACGAGGAGCTGCTATTTTCTGATTATTTGAGATAAATGATGAGAATCGATTGGCTTTAGAGACCTACCGCCGCTATGCTTCTACAGCACCCGTTTAATGAATGAAATTCAAGTATATAGATTTCAAATATTATTTTTATTTTTATAGTTTAAAGTAATTATAACTGCAGATTTGCATTTGATACAGATATAACTGCAGATTTGCACAACTTTGTAACTTTTGGTTTATAAAGATTTGATTCAATATTTATAGATATACTATTTTTTACAAAATATAAAAATAAATTTTAAGACTTATTATTTGCCTATTAATACTTTCATTAAATTTATATCATTTATAGATTCTTGATTTTGTTTCCTCTTGATTTTGAATAGTAAATTGGTATAACTAATTTATCAAAGTAATTATCATCCAATTGTATTTCTAAAGAAATTTGACCATTCAGCATGTATCTCCTTATATTTTACAAATAGTTAATACTTTTAACTAAAATAGCATTAATTGTAAACACTAATAACCACTTCTCATTGAATGAGCCAGAAACTCGCCAGTGCGAAAGGATGCCTGAAAAAATGCCACCAAACAGTGAGGAACTTCTTCACGCCGAACTCCGTGTTTCCAGACGGGGCCTCGCGAATTATTTCAGTGGACGTAGCCAGAGGCCTGTGTTTGTTCTTCGTGACTCTAATTCACGAGGTGAACTACTTCGTCGACATCGACAAGGTCATGAAGCTCAAAATGCCGAAGGCGCTGGCTGTTTACATAGTAGGCGCCCCGGCTATGATTTTCGCGCAGTGGAGATCCTTCTTGGTTCTAATTTCCGGCCTTACGTACGGCTACCTCTCGGCCTCTCCAACCAGCATTAAATCCATGAGCGTTCAGCTGATCAAGAAAGAGATCGCCTCCGGGATTCTGCTTCCGGTTTTCTTCGCGCTGAACCTGATTTATTTGTACTTCGACACCGTTTCCAGATAAACGAGGGCCTACGGAATAGACGGCAGCGGAACTTAGATCCGAAACCCGTTCGCAGAGCCGTGGTTCATGTGGGCCAGGCCCGAATCGTGCACGTGCTTGTTCTACGGAATGAGCTACATCTTCCTGCACGGAGTGACTTACGTGGTCCAAATACCGATGTTGTTCCTCAAGAAGATGAAAGAGCACCATAAATCATATACTACGGCTGGTATTTGGCTGGCCCTGGCCATGGTCGTTTGCTTCACCTCGAACTCCGTGCAAAACAGCATATTCAACCACTACAAAGATCTGGGGTATCTCACCACGTTCACCGAATGCCCCGTTAACGCCCTTCCAGGAAACATATTCAGAGCCAGCTCCAAAGACACCCTGAGACATCTGTGGTATGCCTTTTTGAGCGGCGAGCACACGTTCGTATTTCCGTTGTGGACTAATATCTGCCTCGGCTGCATGATAGGCTTGTGTCTGCAAGGAGTGATGCTCCACAAGAAGCAGCTGACCGTTAATCAGTGGATCAAGTGGAGAAAGATCTACCTGACCATATTCGGGTTCAGCTTCGCCATTCCAGGAATCATGCTCGGAATTCAAACTGGCATCACGAACCACGATGTAAAAGTCGGCAGAAGAACGGAGTACCAAACACTGGCTAAAGCTATGAGCAGCGAGTACGCGTGTTTGATGCCTGAAATGCTGATGCAAGACACGATAATCCAGTTCTTCGTTCTCTTCATCCTGTTTCTTATCTTCGACGGAACCACCAAGGAAAAGGCAATCAAACGAACCAACGACTCGCTCTATCTCAGAAGATTCAGCACCGGCTCTCTAACAGTGTATGTATGGTCGATGACCCTTGGAAATATAGTTAGAGGTCTTACCAAAAACTACGACCCCGCCGACATCGGACAGATTTGGGGTCTGATCATACTCGGTTTCGTGCTGCAAGTATTTCTCATGATCGCGCTTGATGCCGCGGACTGGGTTCTTACCCCGGACTGGGTGTTGAGTCTGGTTCCGAAAGTGATGCAGGGTAGATTTAAGAAGGGAACTTTCGCGAACAACCACCTCAGAGTTCGCCCCATCAACGTGTTTGAAAAGATAAAACCGGAGCAGCCAACCGAACAAGCCGTGTCCGATCCAATTATCGCTAAAGAGGAATAAGATGTCCAGTTAAACGTCCTGCAGAAATCTGACGGCCTTTTGACTGTTTCGTAAGAGTGAAAGATAAACGGGTACTAAATATATACATAAAGTCACTAATACTATCATTTACTATCTGATAAGCTTCATAAGATATTTAAACCAATTTAATATTGGGCTTAAACATACAATCAATATATGCTATATCATAAGTAATCTATAATGTAGCGTATTTGTAACTTAGTTATTGTACGTTAAAACTTATGTATATTAAAACTTACATTTACAATATTTTAGTTAAAATTAGTGTAAATGTGAGCATTAATTAAATTATATCTATTTATTCTAACACAATACTTTTAAATCTCAAAAATCATATATACTTATACATATAATATATAATTTTAGTTCAATTATATTACTCAACAGCAAAACTTTTTGTACTCTTTTGGGGTTACAATAGAAACTTTAGCTGGTTAGGCACGTAATTTTAGATTACTACAACACTAGGCTATATATTAAAATAATTAATCGACTCCATTTCCCTGTTTTGCAGACACAACAAAATACGATAAATTATTGTCTTATGCGTATTATTCGGCTTGTGGGCATTTCCAACAGATATCAGATTTATTTCCAACTAAACACCTAGTAGCGGCTGAATTTTGTTCAACTTGAACGTTATTCCACTCTATGGCTTTCTATAGAGAATCGACATCATCCATCGAAAACACAATCAAAATTACATACGCATTCCGATAGTATAACTAAGTGACTGAATTATATCTTTCCTGACCTGCAGTATCCCACAGCTCCAACTTTATGTCTTCTTCTGCTTTTTGTAATTTAACCGTTTTTCTGTAATATATTGCGCCAATATTTAGTTGGTGTACATCAGTATATTCGTTTCGAGCTGCTCGTAGAAGAATCGATGATTTTCCGACGGCTGTTGCACCGAGAGCAACAATTTTAACACTTTATTCATTTGGAGCGATAAACATAAATTATATAATATTACTTATTACTTATTATTCATTTATATTATAGTGCAAATCACATAAAATTGCTCGCTTAACTGTGTCAAGAATAATAAAGAAAATTCAATCATTCCATCTTCATCTCATAAATAATGGCAATCCACTAATTCAAACCTGTTACACACCTTTTGATTCTTTCGTAAAAATGAAAGATAAAGTTAATTTTATTGTTAACTGGAATTGAATATTGTAACGATAAGATATAGACGAAGATAAATAAGAAATCAACAACATTCCTCTAATATTATTATGAATAAGAGGAAGACATCACACAGTAAATTACGTCTATACTGGTCATCACATTTCCTTTTCCGTTTTTAATATGTCAGTATGTACATTAAATAAAATAACTCAATTAACGGTAATTTATCAACATACTAAGTAACTTATTAAATTATAATATAGTGCTGGAGTTTCAAAAAAGATAATTACTTGACAATTAGTATTACTGATTTCTTTCGTAATATAATAGTTTTAGGATAATAGTATCGATTAGTATCGTATCACATTTTATAATTTGAAAACATATAAAAGAGAAAGAGTGCATATAATATAATGTAGTATTGTAAAAAGCGTTTAAAATATATTTAACCATTCTCAAAATCATGTTTCATTTTGTATCCATTTTTCAAACTATAGGAAATGGTTTTAATATAATATTTACTGCATTATTTACAAACTAATAACCACTTCTCATTGAATGAGCCAGAAACTCGCCAGTGCGAAAGGATGCCTGAAAAAATGCCACCAAACAGTGAGGAACTTCTTCACGCCGAACTCCGTGTTTCCAGACGGGGCCTCGCGAATTATTTCAGTGGACGTAGCCAGAGGCCTGTGTTTGTTCTTCGTGACTCTAATTCACGAGGTGAACTACTTCGTCGACATCGACAAGGTCATGAAGCTCAAAATGCCGAAGGCGCTGGCTGTTTACATAGTAGGCGCCCCGGCTATGATTTTCGCGCAGTGGAGATCCTTCTTGGTTCTAATTTCCGGCCTTACGTACGGCTACCTCTCGGCCTCTCCAACCAGCATTAAATCCATGAGCGTTCAGCTGATCAAGAAAGAGATCGCCTCCGGGATTCTGCTTCCGGTTTTCTTCGCGCTGAACCTGATTTATTTGTACTTCGACACCGTTTCCAGATAAACGAGGGCCTACGGAAAAGACGGCAGCGGAACTTAGATCCGAAACCCGTTCGCAGAGCCGTGGTTCATGTGGGCCAGACCCGAATCGTGCACGTGCTTGTTCTACGGAATGAGCTACATCTTCCTGCACGGAGTGACTTACGTGGTCCAAGTACCGATGTTGTTCCTCAAGAAGATGAAAGAGCACCATAAATCATATATTACAGCTGGAATTTGGCTGGCCCTGGCCATGGTCGTTTGCTTCACCTCGAACGCCGTGCAAAACAGCATATTCAACCACTACAAAGATCTGGGGTATCTCACCACGTTCACCGAATGCCCCGTTAACGCCCTTCCAGGAAACATATTCAGAGCCAGCTCCAAAGACACCCTGAGACATCTGTGGTATGCCTTTTTGAGCGGCGAGCACACGTTCGTATTTCCGTTGTGGACTAATATCTGCCTCGGCTGCATGATAGGCTTGTGTCTGCAAGGAGTGATGCTCCACAAGAAGCAGCTGTCCGTTAATCAGTGGATCAAGTGGAGAAAGATCTACCTGACCATATTCGGGTTCAGCTTCGCCATTCCAGGAATCATGCTCGGAATTCAAACTGGCATCACGAACCACGATGTAAAAGTCGGCAGAAGAACGGAGTACCAAACACTGGCTAAAGCTATGAGCAGCGAGTACGCGTGTTTGATGCCTGAAATGCTGATGCAAGACACGATAATCCAGTTCTTCGTTCTCTTCATCCTGTTTCTTATCTTCGACGGAACCACCAAGGAAAAGGCAATCAAACGAACCAACGACTCGCTCTATCTCAGAAGATTCAGCACCGGCTCTCTAACAGTGTATGTATGGTCGATGACCCTTGGAAATATAGTTAGAGGTCTTACCAAAAACTACGACCCCGCCGACATCGGACAGATTTGGGGTCTGATCATACTCGGTTTCGTGCTGCAAGTATTTCTCATGATCGCGCTTGATGCCGCGGACTGGGTTCTTACCCCGGACTGGGTGTTGAGTCTGGTTCCGAAAGTGATGCAGGGTAGATTTAAGAAGGGAACTTTCGCGAACAACCACCTCAGAGTTCGCCCCATCAACGTGTTTGAAAAGATAAAACCGGAGCAGCCAACCGAACAAGCCGTGTCCGATCCAATTATCGCTAAAGAGGAATAAGATGTCCAGTTAAACGTCCTGCAGAAATCTGACGGCCTTTTGACTGTTTCGTAAGAGTGAAAGATAAACGGGTACTAAATATATACATAAAGTCACTAATACTATCATTTACTATCTGATAAGCTTCATAAGATATTTAAACCAATTTAATATTGGGCTTAAACATACAATCAATATATGCTATATCATAAGTAATCTATAATGTAGCGTATTTGTAACTTAGTTATTGTACGTTAAAACTTATGTATATTAAAACTTACATTTACAATATTTTAGTTAAAATTAGTGTAAATGTGAGCATTAATTAAATTATATCTATTTATTCTAACACAATACTTTTAAATCTCAAAAATCATATATACTTATACATATAATATATAATTTTAGTTCAATTATATTACTCAACAGCAAAACTTTTTGTACTCTTTTGGGGTTACAATAGAAACTTTAGCTGGTTAGGCACGTAATTTTAGATTACTACAACACTAGGCTATATATTAAAATAATTAATCGACTCCATTTCCCTGTTTTGCAGACACAACAAAATACGATAAATTATTGTCTTATGCGTATTATTCGGCTTGTGGGCATTTCCAACAGATATCAGATTTATTTCCAACTAAACACCTAGTAGCGGCTGAATTTTGTTCAACTTGAACGTTATTCCACTCTATGGCTTTCTATAGAGAATCGACATCATCCATCGAAAACACAATCAAAATTACATACGCATTCCGATAGTATAACTAAGTGACTGAATTATATCTTTCCTGACCTGCAGTATCCCACAGCTCCAACTTTATGTCTTCTTCTGCTTTTTGTAATTTAACCGTTTTTCTGTAATATATTGCGCCAATATTTAGTTGGTGTACATCAGTATATTCGTTTCGAGCTGCTCGTAGAAGAATCGATGATTTTCCGACGGCTGTTGCACCGAGAGCAACAATTTTAACACTTTATTCATTTGGAGCGATAAACATAAATTATATAATATTACTTATTACTTATTATTCATTTATATTATAGTGCAAATCACATAAAATTGCTCGCTTAACTGTGTCAAGAATAATAAAGAAAATTCAATCATTCCATCTTCATCTCATAAATAATGGCAATCCACTAATTCAAACCTGTTACACACCTTTTGATTCTTTCGTAAAAATGAAAGATAAAGTTAATTTTATTGTTAACTGGAATTGAATATTGTAACGATAAGATATAGACGAAGATAAATAAGAAATCAACAACATTCCTCTAATATTATTATGAATAAGAGGAAGACATCACACAGTAAATTACGTCTATACTGGTCATCACATTTCCTTTTCCGTTTTTAATATGTCAGTATGTACATTAAATAAAATAACTCAATTAACGGTAATTTATCAACATACTAAGTAACTTATTAAATTATAATATAGTGCTGGAGTTTCAAAAAAGATAATTACTTGACAATTAGTATTACTGATTTCTTTCGTAATATAATAGTTTTAGGATAATAGTATCGATTAGTATCGTATCACATTTTATAATTTGAAAACATATAAAAGAGAAAGAGTGCATATAATATAATGTAGTATTGTAAAAAGCGTTTAAAATATATTTAACCATTCTCAAAATCATGTTTCATTTTGTATCCATTTTTCAAACTATAGGAAATGGTTTTAATATAATATTTACTGCATTATTTACAAACTCTAATAACCACTTCTCATTGAATGAGCCAGAAACTCGCCAGTGCGAAAGGATGCCTGAAAAAATGCCACCAAACAGTGAGGAACTTCTTCACGCCGAACTCCGTGTTTCCAGACGGGGCCTCGCGAATTATTTCAGTGGACGTAGCCAGAGGCCTGTGTTTGTTCTTCGTGACTCTAATTCACGAGGTGAACTACTTCGTCGACATCGACAAGGTCATGAAGCTCAAAATGCCGAAGGCGCTGGCTGTTTACATAGTAGGCGCCCCGGCTATGATTTTCGCGCAGTGGAGATCCTTCTTGGTTCTAATTTCCGGCCTTACGTACGGCTACCTCTCGGCCTCTCCAACCAGCATTAAATCCATGAGCGTTCAGCTGATCAAGAAAGAGATCGCCTCCGGGATTCTGCTTCCGGTTTTCTTCGCGCTGAACCTGATTTATTTGTACTTCGACACCGTTTCCAGATAAACGAGGGCCTACGGAATAGACGGCAGCGGAACTTAGATCCGAAACCCGTTCGCAGAGCCGTGGTTCATGTGGGCCAGGCCCGAATCGTGCACGTGCTTGTTCTACGGAATGAGCTACATCTTCCTGCACGGAGTGACTTACGTGGTCCAAATACCGATGTTGTTCCTCAAGAAGATGAAAGAGCACCATAAATCATATACTACGGCTGGTATTTGGCTGGCCCTGGCCATGGTCGTTTGCTTCACCTCGAACTCCGTGCAAAACAGCATATTCAACCACTACAAAGATCTGGGGTATCTCACCACGTTCACCGAATGCCCCGTTAACGCCCTTCCAGGAAACATATTCAGAGCCAGCTCCAAAGACACCCTGAGACATCTGTGGTATGCCTTTTTGAGCGGCGAGCACACGTTCGTATTTCCGTTGTGGACTAATATCTGCCTCGGCTGCATGATAGGCTTGTGTCTGCAAGGAGTGATGCTCCACAAGAAGCAGCTGACCGTTAATCAGTGGATCAAGTGGAGAAAGATCTACCTGACCATATTCGGGTTCAGCTTCGCCATTCCAGGAATCATGCTCGGAATTCAAACTGGCATCACGAACCACGATGTAAAAGTCGGCAGAAGAACGGAGTACCAAACACTGGCTAAAGCTATGAGCAGCGAGTACGCGTGTTTGATGCCTGAAATGCTGATGCAAGACACGATAATCCAGTTCTTCGTTCTCTTCATCCTGTTTCTTATCTTCGACGGAACCACCAAGGAAAAGGCAATCAAACGAACCAACGACTCGCTCTATCTCAGAAGATTCAGCACCGGCTCTCTAACAGTGTATGTATGGTCGATGACCCTTGGAAATATAGTTAGAGGTCTTACCAAAAACTACGACCCCGCCGACATCGGACAGATTTGGGGTCTGATCATACTCGGTTTCGTGCTGCAAGTATTTCTCATGATCGCGCTTGATGCCGCGGACTGGGTTCTTACCCCGGACTGGGTGTTGAGTCTGGTTCCGAAAGTGATGCAGGGTAGATTTAAGAAGGGAACTTTCGCGAACAACCACCTCAGAGTTCGCCCCATCAACGTGTTTGAAAAGATAAAACCGGAGCAGCCAACCGAACAAGCCGTGTCCGATCCAATTATCGCTAAAGAGGAATAAGATGTCCAGTTAAACGTCCTGCAGAAATCTGACGGCCTTTTGACTGTTTCGTAAGAGTGAAAGATAAACGGGTACTAAATATATACATAAAGTCACTAATACTATCATTTACTATCTGATAAGCTTCATAAGATATTTAAACCAATTTAATATTGGGCTTAAACATACAATCAATATATGCTATATCATAAGTAATCTATAATGTAGCGTATTTGTAACTTAGTTATTGTACGTTAAAACTTATGTATATTAAAACTTACATTTACAATATTTTAGTTAAAATTAGTGTAAATGTGAGCATTAATTAAATTATATCTATTTAT
>CAXDID010001198.1:20523-87959 GCA_963988835.1 Hexamita inflata
ATTCTCACTAATTACTATCATTTACTATCTGACTTATTATATTTTACTCTGACAATCATAAACTGTATTATATTTATGTCTCGTAACCCCAGTGTCTTATTTATTTTGAAATTTTAATTATGAATATAATGGAATACAATTTTCATACTACGGCCTTCTTTATTTATTGCACTGCTTACAATATAAGTTCCATTTATTTGTTCGTGTTGATGTTTTGTTTTGTGATTTCAACGTGAATATCTCCGATTTGGTCTTTCACGTTTTGGATTTCAGTTTTTAAATCTTCAATTTAATTCAAAATGAATTATTGCGTTTCTTTTAGTTCAATTATATCATTATTTTTAACGTTCTCAATATTTATTTGCTCTTTTATGATTTATTTCGGTTCAGTTTGCGTTTCTGGTTCAATTGTTTGAACGCGCTGCGTTTATTGGAGCATTATGTCTTGAAGCAAATCCTTCTCGGTGAGTGGTTTGGGCATAACAGGTTATTATGGTTTTGCTTCAGATTCGGAGGTTTAAAATTTTGTTAGCTTTATTGAAGATTACTACAGGCTGTTCACGTCATTAACCTGCAAATCGCGCGTTTTAAGCACTTGCGATGGCTACTGCTTCTTAGTAGAGTACTTTTGCAAAATCTTACTCACATCGTCCAAACCTGACATTTTCAAAAAATGGAGTGAAAATATGTCATTGTTGTAAGATATTATAATTAGTGTCACAATAAATAATTTCACTTCATATGAATATTGATACTGAAAAATTAAATAAATAATTTGTAAATATGGTGCATTTAATTTTGCTTTTGCTTTTAAAATATTGTAAACATCAGAACTTTGTGTAATAGTATAATGCAATAATATAATATTCTGATCTAATAACACAATTATTAAATTTTATTATTTTATTGCAATTATTATAGTTTAGACATAATTATGATAATATTATTATGGATTGAAGTACTATGAAATATTATATATTATATATTTTTACAATTAAATCGCGCTCACGTATTGTCACTTCTTCAAATTGACAACGTACATTATTACGTTCCTCTTGAAGTAGTTTTTATCTTCAGTCATCTCCATGAATTTATCTGCAATCTCGGATGGTTTTCTGTCTTTCATTTACATTATAAGGTCCTTCAAAACGATCTTGTCCTCTTGGCTTAAATACTCTTGATGCATGAACCTCTTGAACGAGTTTTGGAAGTACTCCCTGAGCTGAACTGAACTCTTTTCTGGGATGAGCTCATGCATCTGCTTCCAAAATTTTATTGAACCGTTATTTTCAAAATAGTTCAATATTTTAGTGCAAAGCTTTTTGTTGTCAGGTTCTTGAATGTTCATAACTTTCTAAAGGCATTCCGCATAACGGTTCTGGAACTGAATTGAAGCCTAAGATTACGTTCTCGGGTGATTCCCAATCAAGTTGTAGCATTTGGTTGTATTCAGGTCTTCAGTTGGCTATGGACTCTTGATAGTATCTTTAACCAAATGCTTTATAGTCAGAAGCTGGAATTGCTCACGAACTTGATTTACATTGGTTTATAGCAAAAGCGCAACTTCATGGAATAAACGATTATGGAGGTAATCCGGGAGCATGAGAACGTAAAATGATACTTGCTTGGCACAATACTTAACATGCAGCAGCTGGGACAAGCAGTCTACTAGCTTATATTCTTGTTATATTTATAGCATCTGGAGTGAAACTTGGTATATTAATTGGTCATTTTAATATATATTTGAGTGTTTTGAGTTAGTACTCTAAGATTCAGAATAATATTCGATTATAAATACAATTACACAATATCATGCTACACGGTCTATAACTCCAAATAACCTATTCTAAAACCGGATACAAATTATTCTTTGTATCAGCTTATAGATTTCTAATGATAAATGAAGATTTGTAGTATTCATATCTAACTTTATTGTAATATATAATACGGCAACCAATCATACGCAGATTATTTAGTTATAACAAATCAAATCGTGTGTTCATTACACAATGTATGACATATATTATATATTATTCATTCATTTATGGAATCAATGAGAAGGCTATTTCACATTGTATTTAGTGCCATAAAAATTAAATCTATTTTTGTCAAATGAATACTTTGTAAATGCAATGCGTAATATTTTGTATTCAATCCACATTATATACACGTGTTGAAATAGATGTGCATATATCAAAATATTACATATAATTTGAAATATGTTTCATTACGTTTATTTTATTATTCGGATTCATATCAGATGTTATTTTCAAGTTTTCATTCTGATTCACATTTATGAATTGCAAAGTTCAGTATATATTAATCTATTTTTGGAATATTATTGGATTATTCTTGTGGTGTTGATTCACATTTCTAAATTATAGAATTATCAAATTATTTTGGAATTAGGTATAGGTTAATTATCTCTTTCATACTGTTTGTGATGTTAGAAATTACATAAAACCAGATAATCGATCTATATAATTAGATCATCTACAGATAAGAAAAAGATGTGCATGTAAGTCGTGTCCATCTGCTAACTAAATTATATTAAATTACAGAAAACAATTTACTAACTTAAATATTTAAATTGATAATAATTATTAATATTTTTGAAATCCTCATTTCATCATTCGCTTAAACTAGCAAACAAGGCAACACTTCTCTTGATCCAGTGTCTTGCGGTTCCCTTTTCGCAAGGTACATAAATCATTAGTAAGAAGTTTGTTGAGTGTCCAGTAGTGCTCAGCGTTCCGAATCTAGCAAGTGTTCTGTAGCAAGGACATTCGTAAAGTCCTTCATCGTGCGCACTCTAGCAGTCAGGAGAACCTTAAACAACTGGAGTAAATTTGAACACTGGCATTTTATAGTAGAGCTCGCGTGGATTTGCTTCTGTCAATTTCATACGAGTTTCTTAAAGACGAGCTGCTTCTAGATAAAGACCAGATATGAAAGTTGCATCACCGAAATCAGTGAATTATGGTCTGTGTTATTTGATTGGGGTAATAAGTGGGTCAGATAATACACAGCCTTATTAAACGTAAGCGGAATCATCTAAAACACCTTCGGTTATCTAGAAATTAAAGCTAATTGTGTCAATAGCCACTGCATACTTACGTGCATAGTTCTACATCACAGAAGTTAAGAAACCTTGTGCGAAGAAGAAACTACTAATTGAGTATATCTTTGGTTTTCCTGATTTAATCCAGTTAGTAAAGAATTATACTCTCAAATTCAAATCAGCCAAATATGCATTAAATGGTTTCAAAGATGGATATGAATACTTGGCAAACTCTTCAGGAAGCTTATTCAATTGAATAAATTGTAAAATTTTCTCTAATTCCTCAGACATTATTGTTTAACCTAACAATGCTTTGATTAATTCTGCAGCTGAAGTTCTCATCGTTTAAAGAAGAATATTAAAACGTCCACATTCTTAAGCTAACAGTGAATTCAATGATTCTTCAAATACTGTTGGATACTTCAAAGCTATAGCTTCTAAATCAAAGTCTTTAGGTATCTGTTACTAGAATTATTCAATTAATTTTTGATCTTAATTAGCACCAGCAGTTTTAGCTGCTGCCTTTGATCCTGAGTTCATTAATTGAAGGCTGTCCAGTAATTTGTCGCATTCATTACGGTCTGCAGTAATATTAGAGTTTAAGTTTAAACCTAAGTTATTAGGATGACATTCAATAGGTATTTGTTTGCTAATAGTTTCAATGTATTATTCATAGCTTAAATCGCCGACAAATTGATACATTTCTATGGTGTCTTCATCAGTTTTATGCTTTTAAGATTAGAACATCCACCCTTCATGCATTACTCGAGCATCTAAAAAGTCCTCAACAATTGCGTTAACTGTTCTTTAATCAGTAGCATCTGTTACACAACCACCAATATTGATTTGAGCAAATAAATAGTTAAGAGCATCTTTTGGATATTCATTAAGATATCTATCAAGGAAAATCGGTAATTATTGGATACAAATAGCAACGTCAGCAGCACTCCAAGCATATGGTGTGTTAAAACCAATTGGTCCATATTTCTTTCTTTGTAGAAGAACTGCATAAAACACTGATAAAGAATATGTTAACTTTTTATATTTACTAACATTTGATTCATTAGTAACTGCATTATCAAACTATTATTAGGTGATATTATTTAACCAAACACGCATCAAATTCGATTTCAAATCGTTTGGATTTTCTACAGCTATTTTAACTGAATTTTACAAAATTGGAACTGGTATTTCAGTTGTTGGTTAAGCTGTTAACCATAATCTGAACTCTTTATTAACTGCGTTTGGATCTTGATTCAACTATTCAAGAGTTTACTCGAGCATCTTCAAAAATCTTACGCATAGATGACAGTTCTAAAGCACACACCATCCACCTTTTTCAGCATATTGAGTTATCAAATTGATAGCCGGCTTTTCAACTCCACGACCAAGTGAGAGTACTTAAGTACGTTTATTCATGCGCTAAGCTTCAGCAAATTGCATAAGATCAGAGATTGGATCGGCCATATCATTCAGCACAAATAAGATTGGTTGTAAGTTAGTGGAATCTTTGTAACTTGTAGCTATGTTGAAAATTTATGGTTAGATATACTCTGAACCTAATTCTGCAGCTACGAATATTCTTGAATAAGCTATAACTCTATCAGGACGTATGCAGCACAATGGTAAGAAACGTTAGAATGCGGTGACTTGACTATAAATTGATGGGAATGGCATATCTTCTGGTTTATCAGATTCGAATAATGCTCTCCATACAGCTTGGTATTGTAAGTCTTTCAGCGATTCTGTGATTGATTTGTAAACTGGGCAAACGTGTTCTAATTCTACAAGTTATTGGAATGCTTTTTCAGATAACCATTGTGGGCATGGATTTTACTTTTCAGTTGGGTTTGCTGGGTGAACCATTAAGAATTTAAGTTCGCTTGGTGATATCTTGTTTTGTTGTTGAGCGATTCTGATGGCTATGAGAAGTGAGAATAATTGCTTGTGTTCGTCGAAGAGTGATCTGCACACGGTTTGGTACAAAAATAGTGTGAAGTGATCGATGAGCTTATCTAGGCGTTCTGCTCTGTCAGTAGCGGGTTCAGTTTGGTCGATTGATTAATTATACAGGTTAATGTACCAATTTAAGCTGTATTGGTACATGAAGTCGATTCTCATGAGGTCTTGTACGCAGAAGTACAGAATCGCGCCTCTTCTGGCCATTGGAACGTATTCTTTTCTGATGGTGTCGATGTTTGCTTCGGTTATTTCGGATTCTTTCATTTTTTCTTCTATTTCTTTCGAGTTCTTTTGCAGTTGTGAGAGTGTTTCAATGAGTGGTTCGTTTGACAAAATATCCGAGTTGTTGTTCCCTAGTAAACTCAAAACTTCCTGTTCCTTTGATTTGCGCTCAACCATCATCTTGCTGTTTTGTACCACCAGTTGGTTCTTGAGCTCTTCCTGTTCTCTTTGTTCTCTGATGAATAAGTGGCCGAGTAATTAATCTTGTAAACCGGCCTGGGTGATTGCAAAGTTCACAACGGTCATTCTGACGAACTGTTCTGGTTGGTAGTTCGGGTTGTTCAGGTGACTGCAGAGGATTAATCTGAATTTCTTGTTCAGTTGGACGAAGTTCCCGTCAAAGTTCAGGCCGATGTTTCCGGAGGTCTTGTCCTTCTCGTATTTCTGCTCGATGATGCTGGTGAGGGAGGGGTCTATTTCGTTCTCCACGCCTGTAATCAAGAGAACCTTTCCGAACCTGAAGGAGTTCTGGAGGGTGCGCGAGAGCTCCGGGTCGTTGGCCTTGATTATGTCCAGGCCCTGCTCCTTGTACACGTTGCGCAGGAACTGCTGCCCCTGCTGCTCGGGATCTATCAGTAAGCAGTACTTCTTGGACGAAAAGAGCAACACCGCGTTTTACTACGAGTGCACGTCGGACGGGAGCTTGAACGTGTTAATGTAGTTTATCAAAGTCACCTGGTCCGAAAGGATGTCCGTTAACTAAAACTACTACTCACCAAAACTCAACTGATGCTTTTGCAAAATCGCCGCCCACTCGGAAGTCAAACGCTTCCTAAACTCGGAATTGAAAGCACCCTGGTAAATCACACACGCTGTGGCAAATAATGACTTGGCCAAAGTATTCTTCATACCCTAAGTAACATCTGCTAACTGCTGAGTCCATCTTGACTACTCGCCACCAAGGCTGACCATCAGGCTTTGAGCTCTGTCTAAACGCTTTGAGCAATCTTCAACCTCAAACGCAAGTCTTTCCTTTTCATTCAAAGTATCGTCGAACTTGGTTTGCAACTCAACGATTCTACGATTGGCCTCGTCCAATCTCGCCTCAGTTTCCTTCAATTAACGATCCACGATATCAAGCTCGGTTTGAGCCTCAGCTTGCTTCTAACGCTTCGGAATAACGTTCTAATTAACATAGTAGAATTTGAACATAGCGTTGACAAAGGCACAAAGACCACTTGCTGCTTTAGACTTCTTCTCCATATCTTTTTGATTAAAGAATGGCTCGTTGATGTATTTCTTAAGCTTGTTTACCATTTCAAGCGTTATTTGCTCCTTTTGATAGTTAAGCAAATCATTCATCAATTATTAGCTGTTAGTAAGAAGTTTCTTAGCAGAATCCCAATAGTCTTCGACAAATGCGCCGGCCTTTTCCTTATCAGCTACCTTATTTGGCTTCATTCTCATCAGTATACAAATTGATTCTAGAACCATAACAATGGCTTGTGGAGGTTGCTTATAGTTAGCAATTTCTTAGAAGTCTGACTGTTTAAGATTGTTAAGAACTTCGACGGCTTAGTCTAACAGTGGCTGGACTTGAGATAATTCTCTGTCAGCATCTTGCTTTATAGCATCACATTCTTAGAATTTTTATGCAGATATTTACTTTTCTTTTTAAACAGTAATTCTAGTGTTTTCAGCTTCCTTCTTATCTTTTTCCAATTAGATCATCATAGCATCAACAGAAGCGGAAATTTTAACAAGTTCCGGTTGTCTTTGGGTAAGTTCGGTTTAAAGACTTGATACTTTTTCTTGTGTTGTTTTAAGAGTTTCTAAACCCTAGGTAAGTTGCTGCTTGTAAGAATTGCTCTTTTGATAGACGTCCATTAATATTTCATAAAGCTATTTAAGGGCGTTCAAGTACAGAGTTGGAGTCACATGATTGAAACGACCTTGTTCATCTTTATATTAAACAGAAATCTTCTCAACAGATTCGTGAACATCAACCAAATATTGAATAATATTTTCTTCTGTTTGTTTCTTATCCCAAGCATTAATCTTACATTGATCGGTTAAACAAGCTTGGAATTGCTCCATTTATTATTAGTCAAAGTCTTAGAGATCTTTAGAAGCACCAAAGCCATAAATTTAACGACCAACAGATAACATTGCTTCACGTGGCCAATTGCTAACGTAATCAATAGAACAGCAATTGACAAGTGATGGGAATTTACGAAGACGAGTACGAAGAGATGCACCAGATGGTGAGAAGCACAACACAATATGAATGTTGGCTTTGACGTTTTTCAAGTAACAGTCGTACAGATTTTGTTTAGTAGGAGCTAACTCCTTGCGTCTACATAATTCTTTGGTATTTTCGTTATCTTAGATACGCATCATATCATCTTATTCATAAATCGTTTATAGATCGCAAGTATTCAACAAAATAGAAATGTCTTCTAACTATTTATCAGAGAAAATATGTTGGTCTGCAAGCATAAACACTTATGGTATCATTTGTAAACCAGATTCCAAAAGAATGTCCTTTATGTCTTTACGCCATTCTGGAATACCATAATTCTTGGATATTTTGATCGAAGAAACTTTATATCCAAGGTGGAATGCAGCCAATTTTGTTAGCGATTATCTTCCTACACCTCCAACTCCAATTAATAACATGTTGGAATTATCTTATCTTAAGATTCTAACGATTCTGGCTAAATGTTGAATAGCCATTTTGAATAAAACTAAGTTCATTCCACCTATCTCATCATTGCAAGCATTCAAAGTTTGTTGCAATTTAGTTGAAAGTGCTGAATAATCGTTTATTTACTGATAGGCAGTCTTATTAGCAGATGGAGCTAAGAAATCGCCATAAAGTAATTCAGATGGATCTTTATCACCAAATATATCTTTCATTCTTAACGAAATATGTTTTTACATTTATTCATCAATAGTATTAAGTAACCACTTCTAGTCGGTTTGGTTAATTAAACGATCGCCGAACACACGTTGATTTTCGTGGATAAAGACCTTTAATAAGTTTCCGATACATTCTGATTGTTCGTAAAATACTTATTAATTTTGTTGTATAGATTTTTAAGCATCGAAATAAATATTCTTTGGTTCTACCATCATGAAGCCTTAAAACAATTTGGATAAATCTCTTAAGTTATAAGTGTAGTGTTCTTTAGATGGTGTTGGCAAAAGACCTGATCTTACTCTATCATATATAGATACTCCCATGTCAACAAGCTTTTTACAGGCAGAAACAAGTTTTGGATTCATATCCTTAACGATATTGAAATCAAATTATTTGTTAGACCACCATTCAACTATTTAACCAAATATGTTCTTCAATTATTATTCGTTCATATCAAGGAAATCGATAACATTGAAATGTCTAAGTAAACGTTGTGTTACTGGATTTCTTGAACCTCCTGCTTAAACCATAGATGCAACAACAGTTGTCTCAATAATGCTCTTAAATGTTAGTTCTTTGAGATCAAACCAACCTTCGTGAGCTATTAATTAACGGACTAACTCATGAGAATTAATACAGCCATATCTTTCTTTCATTGGCAAATTCAAATCATCAATATAGAATATGTATTTCTTTGAAGCTGGTGGACCATAGACACCTCTTCTTCTTTTTTCTAATTTACTGTCCATGAATTCTTGCACTTAGCCTGCTTGTGTGTTTGCAGAAAATGTCATAAGCAGTGGTATTTATGTTTTGGCATCAATTTTGTTGTTTTGTAAATAATCTTTAATGACAGCTGTTTTACCAGAACCCGTAGGACCTACTATTAATGTTGGATAACCATTTGTTAATAAACGACGGATTAAATACTGTTGTTAGATGTTGGATGGTGTTGGAACAATGATATCAGCAAGATTTGGTCTTTACATGCTTGCTGCATCTGTAATACCCATAAGTGAATCGAAATTGATTTTTTCAAGTTCAGCTTCACCCCATTATACCCATGCTAAGTTAACAACATAATCATTACTTTATAACTACTTTTCTTTTATAACTTCATAAGAATCCATTTTCAACTAAAAGTCGAAGATTGTGGCTCTCTTTCCATTAATTTAATCTGGAATTGGATTATCATGTAGATAGGTCAATTCGTTCATTCTTCTACGAAGCCATGAATCAAATTTGTATCTTGATTCGTCATTAGATAATATAGCTCCAACAGACCAAACTAAACAGAAGAAAAAGATGGCTTCTTGATAATGTCTAAATGAATCAATCTACCATTACTCTATTTAACCAAAGTCGTTTGGTTTTAATTCTCTTAAGAATGTGTCAAGTAATCTGAACATATTAAGAATGAGAGCAGAATCCATTACATCTTAATATTTATCACAATTAGCATTAACGTATGCAATAGCGTCAATTATAAATTAATTAAGTAATTCTTTAAATACTAATGCCATTACAGACAACTTTTCGTTTTATCCATGTTTGGATTTGAACTCACTTTTAATTGAAACGGCACCTTCAGGTGGTTTATAATCGTCGAGACGAAGTTAGTCAGGAAGTCTATCAATCCATGTTTAAATATATGCTTATGGAGTTAAGTTACCAGTAATATTTAATTGACCGATATTCTTTTCATCACCACCAACAGAAGAAATACCTAAAGAAGTGAAATATAACATACCATTACGTGATATAGTAGCTGGAGAAGCTTCTGCAACGGAATCCATGTTGAATAACATGTTCATAACAGGTGTTAAACATATAATTTCTCCAGACGTAAGGCATAAACGCTTAGAATCATCTAAAACGGTATTGAGAGATTCAATCCACAAAGAATCGATGTAACCATCGTGAAGCACTATTTATCTTGTGTAATTCGCTTTTTGTATGTAAACTTCTGGATTTACATCGCTAACAGTAGCTTCAGTGCCTTATTTATAACTTTTATTGTACAGATTTTATTCAGCCCATGCCAAATGTTTGTTATAATCAGCGACAGCATTTCTAACACAAGTTGAAAGAATACCATCATGCCATTCTTTTGTGAGAGGATCAAATTAACCAAATAGTTAATCCATAGTAATAGACTTTGGATTTAATCTTGTAATTGCCATTCTTTACCATGTGTAATCTTCACTTATGCTTTGAGCAACATTGGCAAGTGGTTCAAGTGGGTTTGCCTTAAGAATATCTTTGAATTTCTGAAGTCTAACTTAAGTTTCAGCTTCATTTAATCTATTAAGAGTATTCTTTAATCCATAAATAGCTTCTGATTTACCAGCACATGCATTACCTAATGTCATAAGACCGTGTCTTAAATTAATAGTCATATACAAATCGATAATTTTATCAACATAAGCATCTTCTGGTTGTAAATATTATGACTGATTGGAGCGGAGTACCACTTTTAATTCGTTTCTAAGAATGTTGTAATCAATGTATGGTTGCTTAATTCCAGGGAAGAGATCTTTGAGAATGTTACCAAACAGTAAAGCGTCATTTTCAAGGAACTTTGGTAAGTTAACTTCGGTGATAGCTCTAAGAACGATTTATTCTTCTAAGTACCATTTTGGATTTTGTACTAAGTTTCCATTGAGTTCTACAAGTGGTATATCTTTAGCGTCTTATACGCACATGTTACCAAGTTCTTATCTGATGTTACCAGCAGCTTGAATTGTTGAGTTGATAGCTCTCATACCGTAATCGTACCATGAGCACTGGCTAAGTTGTTCAGAACATAATTTAAAAACTGAAACAGCCTTTTGAGCAAGTGCTGATGCTTTCTTGAAACCAAAGCTGTATAATCTGATTTAGCAGATCTTCATGTAGTTTGGAACCATGACAGAAACGGATCTGAACAGGGCGACAAGGTTAGCTGGTAACTTTTAACGACCGGAATAGTTCGGGTTCATAGTGATGATAACAGTTGCTGAGGATTATAGATTTAGTTCAGCAGATTCGAATACGTGCTTGGTGATTTGGATATGAGCCTGAGATTTACCGTACTTATTTGGTGATGGTTTAACTTGGGATCCACCGCAAGAGTTGAGACCACGTTGAACACCTAAAACCATTTATGCGAACACAGACAGCACATCTAGGGATAAACGGTTGATTTCGTCCATAACGAGACAACCACCAGATGAAATAACACCAGAAAGCATACGCTTGATACCAATTAAGTCCAAACCTTCAGAACAGTTGAAGACGACACACACTAAACCAAATTCCTTGTTTGTCATTTGTTTAGAAGTTTCTGTCTTACCAGAACCAGCTGGACCGGCAGCTGATGTGAACTTGTACATGGACTAAGATTGTGCAATTGTTGAATAAATTTTAAGTGTTAATGGAGTAATAACTAAACGTGGTGTATTACCAAGATACTCAAAGGTATATGGTAGTGTTGAAAGGATCTAATTGAAACTTACAATAAATTGGTCTCTGTCTATTTATTATGCTTTTTAAATAACCAATTTAGTACGTTACAAATATTCTTCAGAATCTAGTCTTCCGCTGTAATAGTTGTCCTTGTGTCCATGAATAGGTTGAAGATACAATTCATCAGCGTTACAAAAATGTTTAGGATGCTTTAACCAATCAAAATCTGTAATGGCTTACACTTTAGCATCTATAAGCTCTGAAACCTAATCACGTTAAAACACGTCATAAGTTAAAAGTGCTGAGAAACACTTAGATTCCAATTTATTCAAACCTTCTCTAACCATATCAGTCATACAATTCAGTTGGATATCTAATTGTTATTAATACTTTTTGAGATAGCCACCATTAATAGCGTGTTCTGTATCATTACAAAATGCCATTTAGTTAACTAAAATGATACCTTGAGCAAAACCTGAGCGAACCCAATTAGCTCTTCCTCTAACGCCACCTTATGTTGTCATATCAACGTACTTACATAAAGTATTAATAACCTCGTGTTTAACTGTTTTAATGACTAATTTTTCAAGTTATGTCATCCAGTTTTCAACCTAACCTGTTGGAACTAACGGATCAACAAATTGAACTACTTCACCTTCATGACTTGTCATACTTACCATTTAGTAATTGTCGCCAACGAATTTGATTCTAGCTACATTTTCGAAGCATGAACGAAGGAATGGTTAAACAGCCTATGGATTTTTAGTATTTGATAATATTTAAAGAAGTTCTTCGTCTGATAAGAAGAAAAATCTTGGGAACGCTATTCTTTTAGTTTCTAAATAATCTGCTAAACCTTTTTGAACTTTTTCTAAATCATCTCTGTATTTAGTTAAGTTCTTCAATAGATCTTTTGTTTGTGTGCAAATATTTATAACTAATGGATTCTTAAATGTTAAATTCATGTGTTAACGCCAGTTCGAATCGACTTATCTAAATAATTTCGATTCTGTGGGAAGTTAACGCGCTATATCAGCGGATGCGAATATAGGCTCCAGATATAACCATGATTACTAAACTTAAACCCAAACTTCAATAATTTCAGATGAAGATGTTAATGAAAGTTCCCACTTCTAAATTGATTTAATGAAATAATCTTTAAATGGAGCGAATGACATAGATTGTATCATTGTAATAGAATCGTCTAATTGTTGTATGATTTCATCTAATTATTTTAAGATATATACTCCTGAGGATTAGTATTCCATTAGCGTAAATTTAACTCCACTCCAATTAGTTTCAAGTTCGTCAATTGTTTTTTCAATCATAAACTAAGAGCTTGCTTATGATGACACAGTTTTAATGTGTTACAATATTTTTTCTTAATTTAATCCATCTCTGCTAAGGGCTTAATTAAATGTGTAATTAACTGGCATACTGTTAAGCTCCTAAATTTTTTATGGTTCTTGTTGATTAACTTAAACATAATCAATATCAGAATCCTCATCTGTTTTGTCTTAACCATAATGTTTAGTTTCAACGCCATTTATATATCTAAGCTGTCTGAAATCTTTATCAATTAATTTACCTAGCTAGATCCAATGTCTTCTACGCATAGCAGGATTTCTAAGTGCTAATAACAAATCGTTATTACGTTTAAACTGATTAATACGTATTTTCATTTATTCAGCTAGATCTCTTACTTACTGTTAAGTTTCTTTCAGGTTTCTGATACATTTAGAAACATCTCTGAAGCATTAATCAACATCTTCAATAATCTAATTGGCAACAATTTTCTTAAAATCTTCATAAAGAACTTCTTGCTCTATTTTATTAAATTTATTAACGCAAGTCCAAAGTAAATTTTATGGTTCAAAGTCTTTTATAAGTTATTCTAATTGACTATAATCGGTTTTATCCAAACCTAACAGCTATTCTCTCTTATTAAATAATGCAGCTTTATCTTATTAGATTTTAAGTTATTGATTCAAAACTTAAGCCTGCTTAAAAGCATCGTCATAATCTTCCAATCTTGTAAATTAATGTTGGAAAGAAGTTACTTATCTTTGGATTGTATCAGTATTTTTAAGCAATTAATCTTATTCGGATGTCTGTTCTGTTTTGAATATATTTCTTTGATTTTCAATAACAAGTTCAGATTTTGCAGCAATCTTTTTCAATTCAGCTGGATATTCAACTATTTTCCATCTCATTTACATTTATGAATTCTATTAAAGAACGAGAAGATCATCAAGAAGCTGGTAGTACTCATTCATTGTTCTAATGTTTCCATTGATATCTGAATATAGCTTTTCTAATTTAGTTTGAATAAATTCAGTTTATTTACAGCATTCTTCGATATTCTTTGGTTTCTTATTGAGCTTTTTGCATATAGCATTAAATAATGAAGTTACCATTTAAGCTTTCTTAGTTGCAATTAAAGTAATTATTTTCTAAATTCCTTCAGCTAATCTTAAACACTTATTATTCAAATACTTTCTTATTTCTTCGTTTTTAACCAAGAAACAGCCTACGTGAACAATTTCTGGAATGTCAAACATAATATCGTCAGCTTAATCTTGCTTCTGTTTAACTAATGATTTTAAGTCATTTGGAGATAATGGTTCAGCTGATTCAATGGCTCTTTGAATGTCAGTTGGAACTTCAATGTTTTTCGGTAGTGTTAAACCAGTTAAATACATTTCGGCTCTGTAGTTGATAGTAGAAAGATACTTTTCTTCGTCCATAAATAGAAGTTCTCTGTATGCTGAGAAAGTTTAAACATAATCAATAAGTGGTGTAATAATATGATCCATTGAGTCACCAATCTTTAATTTTGTATCTTCATAAAGTTCGTTTTATTCAATTTTATGATACTCACGATCTGGATATGTTACTCTTGTTACTAAATGTTCGATTTTGGTTATACTTTATATGCAGGTAAGACTGTTTTAAAATACGTCTAATACCATTTTCTTAAAATCATTTGGATTTGTTACATACACAAATTGACGAATTTCCATACCTGATGTTATATCATCTTTATTTTGCTTTTGCAACATTTGAACATTTTTCAAGTTTGAATCCAATTAAGTTTCAATTTGAAGCTGATTGAGTTCATCATCTTCAACCATTTCCTGCTCATCTGGAACATTATCTTAATCTTCTTCATCTATTTTTACACGTTCGTTAACAAACAGTGGTGGGAGGCCAAAGATGTAATTTGAGTGCAACTTGTCAATGAATGATTTTTCTTCCATTGTAGCTATTTAGTCTTTAACAGCGGTATCTATAGCAAAAATGGGAGGGCGATATACAGTGAGTGTTTCAGTTTGCTTTTTGTTTTCAGTATCAGTTGTTCTTATGAAAACATTATCCTCATGAACATTTTAAACTTTTTTAGTTGATTTACATTCAACAGTCCATTTGGATGACTTTTCAAACATTTCACTGAACATAGCGAAAGAGTTCTAAACAAAGAAAATTAAAGTATCACGAATCTGTAAATTGATTCTTTTAAGGTAAGCAATTAGTTTTGGTTGCTTAGTGTATTCGTCCATGGTAAGTGCTCCTAATCCGAATTCTCTTGAGGCCGATAAAAGTTAAGCAGTGATTATTTGTTTAACTTCTTGTAAGAATGTGTCTTCAAGGTATTTCTTCATTTATTGTTAGTGTTAGAATTACAAAGTTTTGAAGTCGTCAATTGAGTAAACTTGAGCCAATATGGCCATTTGTGGAACAAATTACTTTTGAATGATAACAAACATCAGATTATTGTATTTAATCTCGTCGTACAAGAAAGCTCTGTTGTAAGATGAGGCTAGGGAATGCCTTTCTAATAGTTCTTTCCTGAGTTGGTATCCGATGAGTGTTTAGCATTTCTGGTTAAAATCGTTTATTTTTTCCATTATGCTGTATTCGTTCAAATATGTGTATTGCAGTGCTTCTCTTGACTCTTCAAAATGTTTCAGAAGATAAATTCCAACGTTAAGTTGAAGTTCTTGAAGTTCAACAATTGGGTTACCAAAATCGTCAAATTGACAGTTTTGTGGGACAAAGGAGAGCAAAGTTGATGGTGTTATGAGGTAACGGTACACATTATCGTTCTTTTACTGGTTGTAAAATAAAACTAACTTTTAATCAACGATGTAATCACGTGCGAGCTCCAATCCGCGTTCGGCCACGATTGAGGGTGATTTCTCCATTGCTTATTCAAAAATGACTCTATTTTAGCTCTTCAAAAAGTTATGGGATGATTTTTCAATGAGTGAGTCGAGATTTTACAATGTTTTCTTCTTCAATTGGTTGTACGTTTCATTGGAAAAGTTGAGTACATAGTGGGCCTTGAAGAAGGGGATTGAGTCGTTTTTGATCTCCTCGCGCAGTGTTGGTGGGTACTTTGAATTCGCCTCCGTTGGCATGCAATTCACGTAGTTGGTGAACCTCTGGTAGGATTCGGTTTAGTTCCTCTGGTAAATCGCGTTCTAGAGTCTTGAGTTGTACGCCTCAATGTCCTCTCCGTACACAAAAACAAACAGTGAGGGGTAAAGGCGAACAAAATCCTCGCTTTACACAACGGCGTGACGGTCCTTCAAACCGGTTACAATGCCTTCTTACCACTGCGAACCGTCGAAGGCCTGGCAGTAAATACCTCTGACAGTTTCCTTTCCTAATTAAAAGGAACGCGCTAGCTTAATCCACTCCTGTAAAGATCTGGTGCAAATCGTTTCATCGTCAAAATCAGATAACTACAATCTTGCCCTGTCAAATTACTGGCATTTTTCATCGTCCTATATAAGCTGGGCTGTGAAGTTATTCAGAACTTCCATAACAGGCTGGGTTGCAAGCAAATGTTTTCTTCGCTCCAAAGCTACCTAACGAACTTACTATGAAACTGAGCCAGTCTACAATGGAGGCTCAGCCATGTTCTTCAGGTAATGATGCTAAAACTCACTAAGCTAAACTTAGTTTTTCTTAAGCGGCTTGGGAAGCATAAATTATTGCGGTGGGGATGTGGGAAATTTTGACAATTTAAATTATCCAAGTTAAAAATATAACAAATATTATAATTCACTCCACGGATCACAATACAAATGTAATACTGCATTTATTATCAAACTATTGGGTCTCTTGCATTTAAATACTTTATATTTTGATTTTTGTAAAAATAATTTAATATTATCTTTATTATCTTTCTAACTGCTAATCATATAAAATAATTATAATATTTTTAAATGTACATTTCAGTAAGCACAAGTAAATGTTAAAATAAATCAACCGTTATATATAGTGTATAACCTCTGGTAATATTTGATATTTCTTTTTCATTTATTGATATGAAATTATTATGTAGTGTGAAAATAGATTGGTGGATTGACTAATTGCAAGTATTTCGCATTTTAGAGTGAAAACACGTGTTCCACTCCTGCTAGTAATTTTGATGCTTCTGAAACTCCTGTCAGTATTTTCTGCGGCCATATCTTACGCTTTGCACAGGAATGTGTTCAAAGCTGCGATTACCTTTGTAATCACCTCCATCGTCTTTTCCCCGCTCATAATCCACTTGATTCCGCGCAAGGCCTGTTCTAAGTTGATGGGCAGGATAATGAAGATAAAGCTTGGCCCGCTCACTCCCTCTGCCATTCGCTTGTACATGAAGGCCACGAAGGTGAATCCAGAGACCGTTTCCGCTCCGATTACGAACTACAAATCAATTCAGCAGTTCTTCAACAGGGACATCGACCTTGAGAAGCGCGGCCTCACTAAGTTGAACAACAAGTTCCAGATTAGCAACCCGTTATAGAATGCCATTTACGTCCCAGCTGACTCGAAGCTCGCTCACCAGGGCTACTTCACTCCGAATGAACACACCACGGCCAAGGTCAAGGGAATCGACTTCACGGCCGAGTAGTTGCTACAACTTGACGCCAAACCGTAATATAAGATGCACTTCTCCGTTTTCTACCTCTCTCCAGCTGACTACCACACCTACCACGTCCCATTCGACTTCAAGCTCGAGCACATTAACTACGTCCCAGGCGACCTCTGGCCAGTAAACACAAAATTCATGGGAAGAATCAACGGACTACTTGCTGTGAACGAGAGAGTCGTTTTAAGCGGTAAATGGGGCACTCGCAGAGCATTTGTAGTTCCAGTCGGAGCCCTCAACGTGGGCTCAATTCACCTTTTCGGCTTCCAAATCAACCCAGGACAGAAATTCAACACCCCTTATGAATACGTAGCTGGACAACCACTCGGCAACTTCTCATTCGGATCTACAGTCGTTCTGGCATTTGAAGTGGAAGAAAACGAAGTGGTCACCATGGTCGGCGATAACGTTCAAGTTGGCGCCATCGCCGGAATGATAAAGTGATTTGTTGGAATATTTTATTTTTGATTAAATTGTTTTAGAAAATGATGTGAAATAAATCAAATGAGGATTTATATATTATAATTGAGAATCACATTTGTTTAGACACTATTGATGAAATATAGGTATAATCGTTGATAAAGCCTGATTTTTTGAGATACTAAAGTTGTGTGCAGAAGCGCCTCTGAATCGAACATAAATGGTTTGTCTTTCACTCTTAACAGTAAAAATATTTTAAACATATTTCATACTGGGGTATACGAGAAGAGAAAATACGCCCATAACTCGAGTAATAGTGAGAATTAATTAATTTCCTTCTATAACTACTAATAATAGATATTTAACCACACTATGTTAATTTTTAATGTTGTAAACTTCTCACTTCAAATTGGACTTGAGATATAAAATAAGAAAATATTCTCGATTAAGCGAATACTGTTCGCGAATTGCACAAAATCGAAACATGATATTCAAAGAATGCCCGAGATCACTTCTGAACATTTTAAATTTAGTTTAATTTGTAAAGTTGATTATACAAATATTCTTCAGTTACTTAAAAGCACTAAACTGTTCACGTTCAAAATAGTGAAGATTCCATCCAGAAAGAGTAATCAGTATAAAGTCGTCTTCACTGAGATCTCTGAATCTAGCTTTAATTGTTCGTTTATAGATCAATATTATGTTCCACTAAGCAGGAAAATGGTGCTTCACACTAAATATGCTAGCATACTCGTAGAAACAGGTAGTAATCCGTCACTTCTCAAAATAATTTAACGAATTTATCCCGTAAAACTAAATATGTGGGTTTAGTGAAATATAAGTTTGAAGTTTTCAAGAAATTGTTCATCAAAGTCTTGAAAAGTGTTCGATTCAGGTCACATGAAATCAATTCTACTCAGTTCGCTAGCTGGTAATCGGCTTCCATATTTTATGATTCCACGTTCGTAACTTATCATGTAAATTAATTTTCGGGGGTTTTGTTGGAATTGTTTTGGTTGGCACCATTCAGAGTTACAGGTTAGACTTCAGCGTAATTGAAGCGAATGTAACAAATAATTCTATTTGCAGAAAAGAAAATATATTGGAATACTAAATCCACTCCGAACTTGAAAAAGTTAGAAGCCTTAACAAGACATCTCAATTAAAATTATATACAGGGCCCTACTTAGTTTATTCGCACATCATTTAAATTGATCTAGCTCATTTTTAACAACCTTAATAAACAAAATTTGATTTGAAAAACAACAGAAAGTAAGTTAGCCCAGTATCATCAGTGTACAATTATATACCCACCATGACTCTATTTGCACATGATAACCTTTACAAAAGAGAACACGTAAGAAAATTACTAAAATGGTTAGTAAACATATTTTCATTATGCAATGAATAACGTTATATAAACGATGAATAAGTTGATATGAGGTAAGATTAACTATCAAATAATACAATAGAATGCAATCCATCGGGTCCAAAACGTTATTTTACTCTGACAATCAAACCCGTATACCCCAGTATCATATTTCTGATTACTATTTTTCAAAACGGATTACGTCTGTTAGTTATGCTCACTCAATGCAGTTGATACGTTGCTGATGATATACTCGTTTCGTCATATATAATCCTAATAAATATGTTGTTGTGATAAATTATTTAGTGAAAGAAGTTTGAATTATTAATGAATATTTTAACTTTTAGTTTATTATAATACACACGTATCCACTTTATTTTCATATGAATGAGTTATCTACAGTATAAGATGATTCAAATCATTTTTAATTTAATTTTATTATTAATTTTATTTCAGTTAATTCAGATAGTAATTATTATATAATTCTGAAATAAATTAAAAAAATCATTTCAATTATATGGCGGACTTCATTAGATATTGTTGGACGTTAAATAAAACAGTTAAACAAAGAAGTAGCAACTCTTGACACAGTAAATTAATTAAATCAAGTTCACCTTTTGTGATATGGAAATAAACATATTGAGCGCTCTTCGATGTTTCCAGTTAAGTTTGTTCAATCGAACATTTAAAATATTATTAAAAAAATGAAATTATCATTATTTGAAAGCAATTGCTTATTCAATATCATTTACTGATAAATTTTTATAATTTTATTTTGCCAATAAGATTATACTCTATTTGTCATAGACACCTTATAATTTACATAATAATTCTTTAAACTATTATTTCTCTTTCTATTATTTTATTATTTTAAGCTCTATAAATTCACTAAATAGTTAACGAGCCACATTTTAATATTTTTGTTCGATATGCTGTATTTATGACATTATATATTCAATATTTTGTTTACCAGACACTTTTTTCCACCAACTGTACAACTATTTGCGTACACATATTGCTGAACTATTAAATATATCGTTTGAAATGTTTAATTGTAAAGAAACAGATGTAGGACTCAATAAAGAACTTTACTTAATAACCTAATTACTTAGTTCAATATGGAGTTCTTTTTGAATGTATTAATTCATTTAATTAACTATTATATCTTTTTATTAATATAATAATAACATGCTTATACGTGCTTCTTGTGTATTTATTTCTTATAAGTCACGTATTTGATTATCAAAATTTTCTAATTCACGTTCAAATTTATTTTAAATTGTTTCAGAATTGCTATATTTATAGACATTTTATAAATATTAATCATAATTATAATCGCTATTTGATTAACTAGCACTTTAAAAGTAGTTGGCCTGTTAGTCATCATATGTCATGATATCTATAGTCTGTTTATCATTCTTGATTATTTATTCATTCATATTTAAATTAAAGTGGTGCACAAATTAGTTTCTGCAAAATGATCAGCTATTTCTATCACCAATGTTTGACCGGGACTAGTAGCCACAATAGCATGATGCGTTTATATTTCATCTGTCATGCTAAGCTGTTTATTTATTGTATTTTCAGCTAACTGTTGTAAATATAGACGTTTGTAATCATTTCTCTCCATAACCACAATTTTCTTGACATTTAATGCTGCTACAAGTTTGCTATTTAATCGTTTAATTGTACTTTATAAAGTCTTCATAATATCCCGAAGGAGAATGAGTGGACATTAATTTAAATAACTCAAAAGTTCATAAAAAGCAAAATAAAAATAAAAATAACTTGAAAATATAATGTCATTCAATTCTTAAGTGCATATATATTGAGGTGTTGTGCATATATATTCAAAACTAATATCTCTTTAACGTTTTTTCTTAATTATAGCAAATTTAGCCTGTGAGCTAGAAGCTTTTAAGTAGGGGGAAACAAGAGCTTGTACTTAAATATAGGTGACATTTTTGTTTTGTTTTAATATAAGACGTCACTACCTTCAAGCAATGTTTTAACATTTTCTTATTGTAAGAGAAATAGTAGTTCTTGAAGTCTGGTATTGTTACAGTATATTGCATATCTCATCAACAACTGTATTTATTATTATCCACATCAAAGATTTCCTTCTGTTAAGTTATCATATTATTCATCGATATTGGATATTTCAGTACTTTAACAGTTAATTAATCCAGCTCGATACCGATTTCCTTAATTTAAATCCAAAAGTAATTCAAATATACTTTTAGTCCCCACAACTTATGTGATTGCATTGTTACAGATCTTGAGTAAGATTTTGGTACTTGTGATTATTCAACCAACATTGCATCTCTACTATCTTCCATCAATGTATTGGATAATAATTTATATTTGTATTCTACTTGGCAAAGGATCTGTAATGATCTTGCGTGTAGTTAATTATAGACACAACTCTTAAAAATTTTGTTGAGGAAGTGTTCGGTTTTGTAATTATCTGGGCTTGCGAATTAGATAAATATTATTATTAGATAGTAATATAATTGCAGCTACTTTGACAGATGTAAATAAAAATTTATTGTATTTTATAAAATTTTAAGCTTTTAATTGTAAGGATTTGACTTTTGAGCTCAATTACTTATACAAACTAATAATAAGCGAATACGGATTACAAAATTATTTTAAACTAAATTCGCTTGTGTACAGCTACTTTATATCAACTAATTTATTGATATTTCTTCAGGCTTATTATCCAGAATAACGTGAAGTTAACACTAAGTTATGTAAGTATTATTTATTATTAATATCGTCAATGAAGCTGGGAACTGCTAAAAGAATGAAGTTGCTACAGTTGATAGAATATTTTATATATAGTATTGATTTGCCTCCAAAGCTATTTAGTTTTTAGATCTCAGTTAATAAAGTTGTGCTATAATTTGTTTTATTTTCTGCGTTCAATGCTCTAAATTTTGATTAATTACTCAATGACAAATTTTAAACGCAATACTGGCAAGTCTCCTTTTATTCAAATATTTCAGCTGTAGAAACTGTAATATTGAAGCTGGTATTATAACTAAACTATACTAAAATTTGGGTTAACGCGAAGAATCATGATTAACTGGTTGCTTAATTCACCGAGATAAAATTGTAACATAGAATTACAAAAATGACTTATTAAAATACAAATTGTGTGGTATATTCACAATAATATCACTAACCAGATTGTAATATTGGTAAATTTTACATTGTATAGAAGTGAAATTTTAATAGAAAACCCACTTTTGTCATGGATTCATGCTTATAGAAGCAATATATTTTATAGTAAAATAATATGTCCACTTCCATAAATGGCGTCATTTTGATGGTAAGAGATATACTATTATAGATAATATTTAGATAATTAATCTCAGTCCTCATTAAACAACTGCGTTTTGTTGAGCATTCAATTATAAATTTGGTTATGGATTTGCTTGAACAGCATTTTAGTTATTTTAAATATATACCTTATTAGGACCTATATGAACAATTCCTGCAGGTCCTGGTCGTTGTATGTGGTTTACTATACAATCTACATTATTATTTAACAACTATAATTTGTTAGGAAGTAGTTGCAACTCTTATACTTTAACTTCTATCGCTTGAATCCTATTATTAGCTTATTAAACTAGATTAGTTAGATTTATAAGCAATAAAACCTATCCATCATACTTAGTATTTACTGCATCAATTCTTTGTTGACAGTTAAAACAATATAACTATAGCGCTTTGTTTCTTGAGCGATACTTAAGAATTCTATAAGCTTTGTAAACATTATTTATACTAAGTATCATATGCTTCGTATTCATTAGATTTCTAATCTGATTACATCTCGTACTAATGTCATTGAATATCAATAAATCTTATTCAAAAGCCATTAAATCATTGTTTATAAAGTCTTACATGGGAATTTATTGAATATTGTTCTGCATCTAAATTAAAGTGAAAAATATGAATTAAGAATTTCTATTAAATTTTACTGATTATGATTATTCATTATGATTATACAAACAATAATATTTGAACGAACGCCACGAGAGTATTATATAGAGTATTGATATAAGTTGTTGTATATAAAATTATAGCCTAACATTTGCTAGTTTTGCTGCTAGATTTGGCTTATTTTGCTGGCATTATAGATTCCTTGAGATTCTTATCCGTATCTTACATCTATTAATAACTGCTGACAAACAGTTGTGCTACCTGGTTCTTATGCTAATTCAAGGACATCATTGTGAAAAGTATCCCCAGATAACAAGTTCGACACTTGAATCTCAATAGCATACCTTATTTTCAAAGGTTATTATTCTAAATTACCTCTGCAAACAACTTAAGTTGGCCTCAGAAGTGATCTTTGTAACAAGTGATCTTTGGGATATTTTGGGATGGCTGAATTATATCGCGTGTCTATTATAAAAAGATATATTTAACTATAATTATATCCATATGTCATTCCATCTTATTAGCAAATATTACTACAGGAACTAAATTAAAACGTTTCTAGTCTATATTTATGAAGAGTGTGATTAAAATAAGACCTGTTCGCTCACATGCTTACACAGTATTATAGTAAGTTGATCTATATCTAGATGTGATCAACATAGATAACATAACGTGGTGCATAAATATAAAGCTAAATGTTTGTTGTCGAGATAATTTAATGTCTAAAAGCAAAATATATAATTCAATTATAATATTTAAATTATTTATCAGCTAATTAACAACTTGCAAATAGATTTATGCAGCAACTCAAAAATACAAATAGGAGTGTAATATTAATTGCTTTAAAGTTGTAGGCATGGAGCTTATGGAGGACTTAATTAATTGTAATTACACTGGACAATCTTGGAGCCACTAAAGTAACCCTTGACGGTGACTTAAAGCAATTTACCTTAAATCTAGATTTCGATAAACTGTTGGATAAACAGAAATTCTAAATAATCCAAAATAAGCAGAGACAAATAATATTAGTAGACGACAAATAACTCAAAAGATTGTACATTTGCGATTCTTTGAATTCCTCAAGAATTTTCTGCATTTCAACTTCATCATCTCAAGAATTTTAGAATACGCCTGTAAATACAAGAGTTATAAAGGCTTTTGACATTCAAAGACAGGAAGTCATTGACTCAATTTCTAAATTACGCGCATCAACTTTTGAATATTTCAAGTTAAGCTCCACGTTCGGAGGACAAATAGATAACATGTTTGGTTTAACAAAAATATCAAACTTCATTCCCAAGTCGTTTTGGAATTAAAACAGACTTTCAGAGTACGAGCAGCGCAATACAGGTCCTAGAAACCTCGTTTCTATTGCTTGTGGACAATATGAGTAAAGTGAAGAACAAGTTACGTGCATAGCCGCTTCAAACTAACTTGGTCTGATAGCGGTTGGCACATCAACTGGCTAAGTCCAAATATTCGATGCGACGAGTTCATTCCTACCTCAAGGTGTTATCGACCATCCGTATGTTGTCACCAGACCTTCGATTACTTCTGTGTGCTTCACAGGAGAGTATCCGTTTGTGGTGAGTGGTAACTCCAACGGGGACATTTTCATCCACACAGTGCGTCCTTACAAGCCCAGTTTGGAAATGGTGGCAGCCTTTAGACACTCCAACTACCTTCCGAACAACAGGTCAATGGATCTGGATTATCTTAAGGCCGCAACTAGATTCGACGAGTTCATCCGCTTTTAAACTTTGTGCACCTATTCGCCAACCAAGAAGTACCTCCAGCACAAGCGCAAAGTGGAGGACTTTATCAACTTCGTCCTCCTTAAAGTCCAGCCCGACATCAGAGACGACAACATAGTAGACCCGAACATGAACGCGACAGTGGCCCAGTTTATGAGCAAGTCCCAGTCTCAGTTCGAGTCTCAAAATTCGGAAGCGTCCCAGCACACTCAGAAGTTCTCATCCACCCGAGAAATGAACAACGTGGTCAAGGACAGGTACTTCGAGGGACCGCGCCAGGTGTTCAACATGCCCGAGGCAAAACAAATAGAAGAAGCAAAAACAGTCACTGAGATGAACGAGTCGCAGTCAGATTACTCGCAGGAATTCGTTCTGTTCAAGGAGTTCGTGGCCCTCATTTCAAGCTCGAAACTCGCTTTCGGAAACGCCTCGCTGTCATTCGGAGGCGAGAAAGTGTTCAAAAACCAAAGGCAGAGGAGGGTCTCGTACAAAATATCAGCCGCTGTGAGCTTGGTTAGATTCGCGGCCGTGTTTGGCTAATTAAACAAGCCATTCAACAGAAAGCTTACCGCCGTGGTTGAGATGTCGGCCAACGACCCGATCGCGATCCAGAGAAACAGGATCAAGTAGTCAGCAGTGGAGGCTGAGCAAATCGACACCTCGAAGCTGGACCAGAGCATCCAGCTCAAGAGAACCAATCAGTATTTGCACAACAGACAGAAGATGAACAAAAAGGTGAACGTGGACCAAAATAAAATATTACCCAGCGTCGAAGACGTATCCGGTAACTCGGGCTACGTCTTCAAGCAGCTGTACAACGGCGTGCAGGTCCAGAACGTCCCGGTGAGAGTCGAAGACGTATCGATGCTGAAGACCCAGGCGGTCCCCACCGCGCTCCTCTTCAACGACCAGCGCCTGATCGTGGGCGACGAGTCCGGCTTCGTCATCACCTACAGCCTGGAGTAATTATTTATAACTTGTGGAGCCCAGCCGGTCCAGAAGAAGTTCCACGTGATCAAGCGCGGCGACACGGACGAGTACCTGGACGACGGCTTCCAGCACCAGAGCCTGCAGAACACGAACCCGGAGACCGACTCCACCCAGCCCCACTACCAGAGGCAGGTCAAGATCGAGTTCGGCTACAGGGCCACCACCCAGAGCGTTCAGCTGCTAGAGAAGCTAGCCGGCTCCGAGTCAATGCTCGTGTGCGGTCAGGACAGGCGCATGAACGTCTTCAACGTGCGGACAGGCGCCCTCGTCGGCTCCGTCCAGCGCGTGCAGCTCTCTCCGCCGAACAAGTTCCTGGAGGACTACTTCCGCAGAGACCTGACCCAAAACGTGCAGTAACAGCTGCTGAACAACGCGTCCAAAAACCTGACCCTGAACGACCTGAAGAAGAACGACTCGGGCTAGCCGCCGTTCAGGCTCGAGTACCCGCCGGCCTGCGCGTACAAGTGGGAGCACACGGCCGAGAAGAGCCTGGACTTGACCGCCTCCGCCGGCGTCACCCAGACCGAAGTCATGCAGCAGCTGGTGCGGAGGAACCCGATGCCCACCTACGAGGAAAACGGAGCATCGGCCTTGCTGAAGTCGACCGGGCTCACGCCGAGGAGGCTCGCCCAGCACAAAGACTCGTGGACCGTGCGCGCGATCATGGGCAAGGCCACGGGCTGGAAGATGGACTCGAGCACCTACGCCTCCGTGGACAACATCGTGGGGGCTTTCGCGACCCCGCAGAGGGCGCCGGCGGAGAGGAAGATTAAGTTCGGAGGCGTGGAAGAAATGAAGTGAAATAATTCAATATCACAACTCACAGCAGGGCCGCGATGGCCTCGTCGGACCTGAAGCCGTCTGCGTACTGCATCGCGTTCCAGCCGCTGTTGTCCTTTATTTCCTTTTCGGCCTGCTTCAGCAGCTTGATGCAGTCCAGCGAGTCGTGGACCACGGCGTGCATCAGGGCCGTCATGCCAGCCGCGTCCCGGCTCTTGGCCTGGCTCATGAAAAGCTTCACCAGCTCCACGTTGTTGTTCTGGGCCGCAATCATCAACGGCGTTTTCTTGGAGTTCTCCACCACGAAACCATACCTCTCAAAAAGCCATGTTGTTATCTACGTTTTGTTCTACATTACTGCATACATTATTATATCTTTAGTATTAACACTATTTTCATCTATTTCTGTGAATACTTGTTACAAGTTATTTTCGTTTATAAATTAGAAAATATCAAGCATGCTCTAGTTTTAAAATTTAACTATTACATCACTGCATTCTTATAAAGAGAAATCAGAGGACACTTCCATACATGGAGTGGGCAGTTCTAAAATAGAATTAATTTAAACAGCTTAATATAGCACACCTGGTCAACTTACAGTTTAAAAATTAATCAACTGACAATCAAATTATATCAATCATTTACACAAATTCATAGCTCATCACTCATGTTTATTCTTCATTTTATATGAATTAAAACAAGATAATACTTAAATTGATTGACAATTTAAACAAATTCAGACAAATATTCCATTGTAATGAATTAAACACTGTGTTATCATATTAAACAGTTTTATAACTATTAAAAGAGTATTTCAGTTAAGTCTTTAACCAACTACCAAAGAATCAGCTTTAGAACTAGTCTTTAGAACTAGTTATAGAAAACGAATTACATTGTAACATTAAATGACATGAAAGTTTAAAGAATATAATAGTAGTATTAGCTTATGATTGGAAGAACTGAACATATATTTATCAATCAATCACATTTATTCACTCTATCTCAAATATCAAGCGGCTCCACTTGGCAAACTGTTCCGAACAGCTCAACTTCCTCGTCAGAAATCTTCTTCTCCGATTTCTATTCTTTTTCTTCAAAGTAGTAGTATCTGAATATCTCAAACTAATTCCGTATGCACCCGTTCGCTAGCATTTCTATAAAGTTTAGCGTTGCCTCCGAGAACTTCTAATTTTCAAGATATAGCGCGTTCACGCGGGGCAGCGCGGGCGTGACGTCCCCGTACAGCCACCTCTTCGAGAACCAGTATATTTTTGCCGTTAACTGCCTCAACAAATGTTATTCCTTTGTCAATTTGATTAGGTTTGGCTTACAATTGTTATCTATTATGTACTCAAGTGATTAATCGAATATTTACTCTGGGCTCAAGTACAGCCTGTTTTTCCGCTGTAAATAAACTGAAATATCACACTAGTCACTTTGTAGTTGAAACCACTTGTAAAGTTGCTCGTTTTCCTCCTTCTTTGGAAAATAACGCGGTTCAATCTTCAGCTGTTTCGTTTTCTTTTAAATAAAAGGGAGTTGGAAACCGCATTTGTAGCAAATATCGTCCACTAGCTCGTTATTGTTGCACTGTGGACAAAGAGAGGTTCCTTCCCGCTTCAAATGCGTTTTGAACTGGTCAGAAAACTGTTAGCTGAGCTTAGCGAGGATAAGGACGTTGTTTTACTAAGTTGCCTGCAACACGTGCTAGAAGGGTTACAATTGGAGCTGAATGGTTGAATAATCAGCTAACACATAGTTGAAGCGCGTGTTTGATATAGTTATCACGTGCTCCAACTCAATTATATGTAAAACCAGATTTATCAACAATAAACGCTTGAAATCGGTGACTATAATTAACGCCTTAAATTAGCGCTCCTCGAACCTGCAATCGCACTCCTATCCAAAAAGGACTAGCTCAGACTGCAACAGATAGGCCTGCGCTTTTACCATCAAATCCTGCTCTTGAATGCTAATTAACGGAATCTACTACGAAACCAACTTCTACCCAATAATATCAAGAGTGTCCATCATCCGTATCAAACGAACCTAACTACTGTGCTCGAAATCGTACCCTTAAAAGAGTTTTGATCCACGAAGCGCTTCCCAACCACCATCAAATCTGGCTCGCGGCTCAGTTTTTAAACATCTAAATATAAATTGCTGTAAAGCTTCATTTTTAATCTTCTTAACTCTTTCTAACTAACTTTGCTTCTATTTTATACTGTGATCAATTGCCATTACAAACGGTAACCCAGTTGCCAGTTCAAACGCAATGCAACCAAGACCCCATATATCTAGAGGAGCCGAGTATATACCTTTTCCAGATATTACCTCAGGGGCAGCATAAGATATTGTTCCAACCATTGACTGATTACGAGCCCGAGTTGTATCTTCTCTAGGAGGAGGCGGAGTTATTGTTAGCTAAGCGCTCTATTCTGGTATCTATATCTTCGCCGAATAACCGTTTTATATCAGACGATACTCCTCTATATCATATTATTTAGCTGTACCAAAATCAGCCAATAATATATTTCCATCACGATCTAATAAAAAATTAGAGGGTTTAACATCGCGATGTACGAAACCAAGTTAATGTAATTGCTATAATGAAAGCACAATTTGAGCTAAAAGGTGCTATATTACATTAAAAGGTAGAGGTGAAAATGAATGAATAATTTTTTCTAAGTCTGTTGATGCTAATTGCAAAATGAAATACTTTTTGAACTAATTCTTTGACTTTTGCTAAAACACAGAATAGCAACGAAGCAAATAACAATGGAAATTGTCATTTCTTGAGTTTTCACTCACAAAATTTGTTATTTCCTTAAAAACTTTCGTTTCTCGCTCTAAAGTTTAGCAATCTTATTTTGTGACTAATTTAGATCCTTCTATTACTTTTATTGCGACTTATTTTCCAGCGAGAGAGTCCTTTGTACAAATCGCTCGGTAAACCTGACCATATGCACCATTGCCTAGCAAATCTGTAAATTAATATTTTTAAAGTTTGTCTTCTTCTTCAATAACAGGTTACATTCGTGGTGTGGTCATATCATTAAAAAATAGTATTATAATATAATCAATATATTGATTCTTTTAAAACAATAATTAGAAACTTTTAAATTAATTTATAATAATCACTCATGCTTTTAAGTGTTCAATTACTTCATTAAATCCATATTCTATTGCGTGATCCAACGCTGTTTGGTTATAGTTGTCAAATATCTTATTTTCTTACAGTTTTAATATATCAATAGAAGAATATGATTATGCCTGTACTGCATACATTAATGCTGTTTTACCTAATTTATCTTTAATTCCAGCTTAGCATAAAAATTATTCCACTAATTATACGTTGTTATTTCTAGCGGCTATCATTAACGGTGTGAGTTCACCATCTTATGGAGTATACCCAAAGTTGGTAAATATAGCAATAGACATTTGTGTATTATTATTTGTTACGGCATAGATCAATGCTTATTAAACCAATTCCAAATGAGAACATAACATAATGATGCACTTATTAACTTTACAATTGTTAATATATTAACACAATTAAGAGACAAATTCCATTTATTTTGAGTTAGTATATTAGTCTTTAGTAGAAGAACTAGTACCTTTGATTGTATTGTTGAATGTGCTTGATTAAAAGTCTCTACAATATTCAAATACATTTTCATAACCAGAGATCGATTATTTCTTGACTTTTGTTCTGCTCATCATAAATATATTTTTGCATTATTTCATTTTAGGTTTTAGAAAACGTTTTAATACGTTTGCTAAAGTTTTAATGACAGTGGTTAGGGCCAAAAAGTTAGTGCTCTCCGCTGAATGTCATTAAATGCAGTTTTGCATCCTTGTCGAGCTTTTTAGCTGAGTGAATTGTTAAAATTATCATCGATTCATTATTATTTCTAACCATATATTTAATATGTGGGTATAAATACGAGTTCTTTATGTATGTTTTAACGCTTATTGAATTTTGGCCTGAGCTTAGCGAACAAATTTAATTCTTCGTTAAATCCCTTGGTTTTCTCTTTCCTTGTCTCATAAATCATGACAATCCACAAATCCAAACTTAGTTACACAATAACGTTACCTCAAACTAATCTCAATATCATACCTCATCTTCTAGGATTGTCACTCTAAATAGCCTCCTCAGACAACCGAAGTTAGTTCGGCACTTGAACTAACATTATTGACCTCGGAAGTTATCTTTGTAACTATCTTTGGGATGACTGGTATGAATCTTGGGACTAGCGTATCAGCATATATAAGTAATATATCACTAAAGATGATTCTTAAAAGAAGAATGCGATAGGATAGATTAAAAGTAAACAAACATTTGAAGAAGCAATTTGAAGAGAAAAATTGAATCACTAAATTGATTGATAGAGGAAAATATTCTGCCATCGTTCGATGGTATTTTATAGCGTGTGTGTAGAGGCACATGTTATGAGCTAAAATAGCTCTCAGTTACGCGTGTGGAAATGGGGATTTCGGATGCTGAGTGAGGACTAATTACAATGTTTAGTCTTGCTTCGGCTGTAAACCAAGTTTATAGTATCATAGCTGATGATTAATACAATGATTTGATTTATCATGTTATGTACTCTATAACAAATTGTTAAATGTACATTTATAATAATGTAATTTCTAAATTTTAGTATTATCCCTAATTAATATATTTTATTCACGTTATAATACAGTGTACGATTGATAGTATCGCGATTGATATGGGTTTGATTGATTTATAGGTGAACTTTGAATACGTCAATAATTATTAAACTTAACTGTTATTTGGTGTTTTCAGTATATTTTTATAAATACAAATTCCAAAAACTGGAATTGAACCCAGATTACTTATTAATATTTTGAAATATTATGTGAATTAAAGACAGTAATCATAATCCACTTCTTTCCAGATGGAGAATATATTTGAAAACCTATTGGAAGAAAGCTCAGATTTCGAGCTAGAAGACTGTGGTGAATTAGATATGAAGATGTATCATAATTCTGGAATGTTAAAGATGTTTGCAAAAGTAAATTAAAATCAGGTTGATGAAGTATACTAATAAATTGACAGTTAATAACTTAGTTCTAATGATGCGATTTTGTATGCTGTAATGCAAGATAAAACTTCTATAACGACAAAGCTTTTTGAGAGGTATGGTTTCGTGGTGGAGAACTCCAAGAAAACGCCGTTGATGATTGCGGCCCAGAACAACAACGTGGAGCTGGTGAAGCTTTTCATGAGCCAGGCCAAGAGCCGGGACGCGGCTGGCATGACGGCCCTGATGCACGCCGTGGTCCACGACTCGCTGGACTGCATCAAGCTGCTGAAGCAGGCCGAAAAGGAAATAAAGGACAACAGCGGCTGGAACGCGATGCAGTACGCAGACGGCTTCAGGTCCGACGAGGCCATCGCGGCGCTGCTGTGAGTTGTGATATTGAATTATTTCACTTCATTTCTTCCACGCCTCCGAACTTAATCTTCCTCTCCGCCGGCGCCCTCTGCGGGGTCGCGAAAGCCCCCACGATGTTGTCCACGGAGGCGTAGGTGCTCGAGTCCATCTTCCAGCCCGTGGCCTTGCCCAGGATCGCGCGCACGGTCCACGAGTCTTTGTGCTGGGCGAGCCTCCTCGGCGTGAGCCCGGTCGACTTCAGCAAGGCCGATGCTCCGTTTTCCTCGTAGGTGGGCATCGGGTTCCTCCGCACCAGCTGCTGCATGACTTCGGTCTGGGTGACGCCGGCGGAGGCGGTCAAGTCCAGGCTCTTCTCGGCCGTGTGCTCCCACTTGTACGCGCAGGCCGGCGGGTACTCGAGCCTGAACGGCGGCTAGCCCGAGTCGTTCTTCTTCAGGTCGTTCAGGGTCAGGTTTTTGGACGCGTTGTTCAGCAGCTGTTACTGCACGTTTTGGGTCAGGTCTCTGCGGAAGTAGTCCTCCAGGAACTTGTTCGGCGGAGAGAGCTGCACGCGCTGGACGGAGCCGACGAGGGCGCCGGTCCGCACGTTGAAGACGTTCATGCGCCTGTCCTGGCCGCACACGAGCATGGACTCGGAGCCGGCTAGCTTTTCTAGCAGCTGAACGCTCTGGGTGGTGGCCCTGTAGCCGAACTCGATCTTGACCTGCCTCTGGTAGTGGGGCTGGGTGGAGTCGGTCTCCGGGTTCGTGTTCTGCAGGCTCTGGTGCTGGAAGCCGTCGTCCAGGTACTCGTCCGTGTCGCCGCGCTTGATCACGTGGAACTTCTTCTGGACCGGCTGGGCTCCACAAGTTATAAATAGTTACTCCAGGCTGTAGGTGATGACGAAGCCGGACTCGTCGCCCACGATCAGGCGCTGGTCGTTGAACAGGAGCGCGGTGGGGACCGCCTGGGTCTTCAGCATCGAGACGTCCTCGACTCTCACCGGGACGTTCTAGACCTGGACGCCGTTGTACAGCTGCTTGAAGACGTAGCCCGAGTTTCCAGACACGTCTTCGACGCTGGGCAATATTTTATTCTGGTCCACGTTCACCTTCTTGTTCATCTTCTGTCTGTTGTGCAAATACTGATTGGTTCTCTTGAGCTGGATGCTCTGGTCCAGCTTCGAGGTGTCGATTTGTTCAGCCTCCACTGCCGACTGCTTGATCCTGTTTCTCTGGATCGCGATCGGGTCGTTGGCCGACATCTCAACCACGGCGGTAAGCTTTCTGTTGAATGGCTTGTTTAATTAGCCAAACACGGCCGCGAATCTAACCAAGCTCACAGCGGCTGATATTTTGTACGAGGCCCTCCTCTGCCTTTGGTTTTTGAACACTTTCTCGCCTCCGAATGACAGCGAGGCGTTTCCGAAAGCGAGTTTCGAGCTTGAAATGAGGGCCACGAACTCCTTGAACAGAACGAATTCCTGCGAGTAATCTGACTGCGACTCGTTCATCTCAGTGACCGTTTTTGCTTCTTCTATTTGTTTTGCCTCGGGCATATTGAACACCTGGCGCGGTCCCTCGAAGTACCTGTCCTTGACCACGTTGTTCATTTCTCGGGTGGATGAGAACTTCTGAGTGTGCTGGGACGCTTCCGAATTTTGAGACTCGAACTGAGACTGGGACTTGCTCATAAACTGGGCCACTGTCGCGTTCATGTTCGGGTCTACTATGTTGTCGTCTCTGATGTCGGGCTGGACTTTAAGGAGGACGAAGTTGATAAAGTCCTCCACTTTGCGCTTGTGCTGGAGGTACTTCTTGGTTGGCGAATAGGTGCACAAAGTTTAAAAGCGGATGAACTCGTCGAATCTGGTAGCGGCTTTAAGATAATCCAGATCCATTGGCCTGTTGTTCGGAAGGTAGTCGGAGTGTCTAAAGGCTGCCACCATTTCCAAACTGGGCTTGTAAGGACGCACGGTGTGGATGAAAATGTCCCCGTTGGAGTTACCACTCACCACAAACGGATAATCTCCTGTGAAGCACACAGAAGTAATCGAAGGTCTGGTGACAACATATGGATGGTCGATAACACCTTGAGGTAGGAATGAACTCGTCGCATCGAATATTTAGACTTAGCCTGTTGATGTGCCAACCGCTATCAGACCAAGTTAATTAGATGCGGCTATGCACGTAACTTGTTCTTCACTTTACTCATATTGTCCACACGCAATAGAAACGAGGTTTCTAGGACCTGTATTGCGCTGCTCGTACTCTGAAAGTCTGTTTTGATTCCAAAACGACTTAGGAATGAAGTTTGATATTTTTGTTAGACCAAACATGTTATCTATTTGTCCTCCGAACGTTGAACTTAATTTGAAATACTCAAAAGTAGCTGCGCGCAATTTAGAAATTGAGTCTATCACTTCCTGTCTTTGAATGTCAAAAGCCTTTATAACTCTTGTATTTACAGGCGTATTCTAAAATTCTTGAGATGATGAAGTTGAAATGCAGAAAATTCTTGAGGAATTCAAAGAATCGCAAATGTACAATCTCTTGAGTTATTTGTCGTCCACTAATATTATTTGTCTTTGCTTATTTTAGATTATTTAGAATTTCTGTTTATCCAACAGTTTATCGAAATCTAAATTTAAGGTAAATTGCTTTAAGTCACCGTCAAGGGTTATTTTACTGGTTCCAAGATTACTCGTTCTATTAATTTTTTGTGTTAAAAACTTTGAATTTTGGGTAATTGGATTTGGAATAATGCCTGATTCTGGTAGTTATTCCTTTGTACCAATAATACCTACGGTATTGATGTTGAACGGTTATCCAGAGTTCCAATAGAAACATACTGTTCCCAAACTACCTACGGCAAACAGAATTCTACCTTTAATATCGCATGATAATTGTAACAGTTTTTAGCCCAACAACTCTAAAATTGTGTTTTACTTCAATATCTGTGGAGGGTTCTTCATTTTGGATTACTGAAGTGACTTGGACCTTTTGGATGTTGTGAAGAATTTATCAGTATCGTTTGTCTCAATTGACGTATATTCTGTTCGTAGCTGTTGTGTGGCGTCATCAGTCAGCTAATCCATTTTTAGTGATCTTATTGGTCTGCCAGTTGACAGGGAATAGAAAGTAATTTCAAGTTAACCTGAAATAATAGCTACTTCTCCTTATGCTTAGTTTATACAGAAGCTGACGCAATCAGAGTTAATAGAGCCTATGGGTACGCTGGCAGTTCTGGTGCTTTCTTCTTGTGTTTGTAGTTGTAGAACGTCCCAAATGGCTTCATCGTCTTCTATTTCTTCATTTGGAATGGCTTTAACGAAGTATACTTGTTTCCATAGTGGGATGTACCCGCAATTTTTCTGTTGGGAGTAGCATCCTTGTCCGAATCGTGCGAGTGCTTGTGATGAGAAGTTGCAGCTGATTCTGGACAGGTGTGCTCCTGTTTTACCCTAAAATAGAGTCATGTAGCCTTCGTGGTCAATTGCGCCAATGATGTTTCCCATTTGGAATGAGTGTGTAATTGGCACTCCCGGGCGTGGTGGCGGGATTTGTTTCACGCATGCGGACGCCTTAACCAAGTCGCCGTCCATGAGTCTTTTATCGGTCAGGTTCAGGTCCGTTCCGGTGAATCCTTAGCTGGCGCTCTGTAACGCTTCAGAATCTATTTGTAGTACTGAGTTGTACCCAACGGTGGTTATAACGTCGTCAACGAGGTGCACGTTCAATATTCCCTCTTCGTGGAGGCCCGGGAACGAGGCGATTTCACTTAATTGCTCATTCACAACGAGAACAGTTCCGTCCAAGCTTCCGATTATGACCCGGTAAACTTTGTCAACTTGACTGTCAAATTGAGCCGTTCCTGAAATGATGCACTTGATGACCCCGTCAGCGAGGAACTTTTGCTTTACAACGTTGAATTCAACGAAGAGTTGTTGGCAGCCGTGCTTGCGCTCGGTTATGTTCTCCTTGGTGGCTGTGTTCACCTCGATGAAAGCGGCCGGGTCTTCCCTGATCAAATCGGCTTCGGTCAGACCACAATATTTAATCGCGGACTGGGACAGGTTGAAAATGGCATCGGACTTCATCCCGGCCACTTAAAGCTCTTCTTCCCTTAAAAGAAGGACCTTGTTCACCTTCTGCTTCAAATTCTCGCGGTTCTGGAAGATGGAATTCACCAAATCGCCTGGATTGCCGAAATCCTTCACAAAACAGTCCTGGAGTTCAGGATAGATTTCCATGTAGTCCTGCTGCGTGAGCTTGCTGATTTGATTCATATTTAGCTTCTTCCGCGCCAAAATGGACTTTAACGTATTTATTGACTGATTATCGTCCACCTCAGCCACAGTTACTTAATCTCTGAATAGCTTAGGTTTTTAATACGTAAATTGAGTCTGTGTAACCTTTCCGTTCGTGTGACCAATGTAAAAGTAGTTTTTGTCACTATCCCAATGCGCACAACACACTTAGTAATCTAAACTGTAAAACTTGGACATTTACGAATTAATATGCACAAAAAATACACCAGGAAACTCCAAAAATATGGCGAATATGTTGTAGGTTGCAATGAAGCAACTGTACACAATCTTTGAAGTATTTGTTGCGGTTGGTGGAAGAGTGGCTCGGTGCTTCATTTGATAATCATCATCAGATACCACCATATCGCGTTGAAAATCTAGAGATTTAATGTTATATTACTGTTCAAGCTAAGTATATGAATTTTTCAAACGTTCTTCGTATTATTTTTAATTTATTTTTTCTTATTTCTTTTCAACTACATGTTTTAGTTACGGTTCAAATATTTTTCTTGGAAATAACAACGAGTGATCATAAGAATACAGTCCTGTATCAGTCACAATATAAAATGTGTCAAATACTGTTTCGATTTCGATAATTCGTGATCCTGGCAAATCTTGAACTATTCCGCCATTATCGTTCATTGACTCTACGATAATTCTACCTGTTTTCCCACTTTAGTTATCGGATTATTGTTGTATATTTTGAAATACAGTTTATTTTTATGTGGTCAGTATCGCTTATTAGTCCAACTCTGATGTTGAATGAGAATAATAAGTTATAAAATCTTGCCAAGTTATTAAGCCATCTGAATCAGCATCGAGTTCTTCAAATAAATCAATGATTGCAGCCGAAAGTGCTTCAAGCTCCTAAGAAGTAGTTTGATATTTTTTGGGAACAAATGTTTGCATAGTTCGCAAAAAGATATCCATAGTAATTTAATTACCTTAAAAAAGTGTTCTTATATTGTCGATATACTTTGGATCTATGGTTCGCACCAAATCTATGCCATTTTTCATCTGCATTGAATTAAAGTGGTGGATACTACTTAATTAATAGATTTATTGTACTAGATGTAAAATACACTTCAATATTAATATTTTTAATTATGTTGTTAATTATATTGTGAAGACATTGAAAAATTAAACATTTATTCAAATAGTAAATTGATGATATTATAATATTGATAAGTTTAAGTGTATTGTTTAGGTATAAATTATAGAGTGAGTTATTTCACAGTTTGTACATCACACAATTTGAAGTTTCTCCAATATCTTTTTAAAGGTTACAAAGTCGATACCATTTACGTCAATCTTCATAACTCTCATTAGTTCTCTTACTGAATCTTCAGATGCTTTTGAACCAACTTTCTTTAATATTCTCAATAATTCATCTGCATCAATTGAATTTGACTCATCTTTATCACCAACATAAAATAATATTGCTGGTAGATCGCTAGCAGGTGCGTTTATAAACGAATATAAAAATTAGTTAAATTCGTGAAATTCTAATCTCTTATTTTTATTATCGTCAGCAATTTGAATAGTTTTCGAAATATCGTGGCTTGCACTGCTTGTGATTTCAATTCCTAGACTGATTAATAATGCTATCAATTCGTCGACATCGAGTGATCCGCTTTTATCTTTATCAGCTTCTTAAAAATACTTGCGAACATATTCAGCAGGAACATGTTTGAGACCGTTTTCGTCTGTTTTTATAACTTATTCTTGAATATTGTCAATATTGCAACCCATATGTGAAGTGATTTTGCGTTTACTAACAATGTATAATATTATATTCATAACAATATTATTGAATTTCGTCATTGTCATTAAATCGTTGTCAAATATTAGCTACAACACATTTACCTTCATTATTATTCTTCTCTGTATAGTAGTAAATAGTCAGACAATTTTTAAATAATTGCGGTAAAAATGAGGTTTGTGATTCTAAGATCAGCACTTAGTAAATGTTAAAGTATCAGGTATATTTCAGTATATGTCTAATTATATATTGCATTACCATATAATGTATTCCTTTTCACTTTACCTTCAGGTGTATGAGCAGTTCTTTGAAAGTTTTGAGGTCGACGCACTTTGAGTCTGCCTTCATTTGATGCTTCATGTACTCTTTCACCTGTTCTTCAGTTGCTTTTGATCCAGCCTTCTTCAATATCTTGAAAAGTTCAACCTGTTCAATGGTTCCAGATTCGTCCTTATCCCCAACGAAGAAGAGGAAGGTAACCGTCGCCTGAGGAGATGAATTGAGAATTGCGTACATAAACTGCTTGAATTCATGGAACTCGAGTTTCTTTGTCTTTTGGTCATCGGCAATCATCATCAGTTTCTCGACCTCGGATCTCTGTGTTGTGTCGAGTTTCACACCAAGCTTGAGCATCAAGGCGATTATTTCATCGACGTTGAGAGAGCCACTCTTATCCTTGTCAGCAAGATTGAACTCTTTGATTAGCTCATCGACTGGATAGTGGTGTATACCACGTTCGTCAGTTTTAATCACTTTGCTGTGAACGTGAGCATTGAGAGAGGAGCAACCCATGTGAAGCGGAATATATTTATTTACTATCAATGTAATAGCTTTATATAGAACAATATAGGACAATCTATTTTTAACATGATATCTTCCAGTTTTTTATCCATATCCAATATTTTAATATTATACAAATGTAAAATGTAAGCGTATAACAAAAAATTACAAATTAAAATTAAAAGTGTAATTTATACCTAATTTGTGATTATTGTGTTATGATAATGTTTTTGATCATTAAATAACAGTAATTTAAAAAGACAATATCTGAAAATATATATTGGATGATAATATAATGTTTGATATAGTGTATATCAGGAGTACCTTAAAATGTTTAAATATAACAATAATGATGCTAGATGTAATTCTCACTTGTTGAGTTTGCTAATTAGTTTCTTGGTGATGTCGCTGAGCTGTTGTTTTTCTGCCCTCACTTTCTCCAGCTCCCTTTCAACTGCTAGGTATTCTTAATAATAATCTTTGCCCGAGCCTTGCTTTTGCCTGTTCAGTTCGTCCTGTGTGGCTCTCTTCATCTGTTCGTAGCGGACGTTCGCCTCTTCGAAGAGGACTTTGAACTGATTTATCTGGGAGTTCGCCTGCTCAACTTTCTACAGGAGTTGCTTTTCGCGCTCTCTGGAGGAGTTGTACTTCAGCATCAACTGGTCGAAGCAGTGCTTGGTCTGGGCCACTTCGATTTGAAGCTGCTGGACCGTTTGGTTCACCAGGTTCGGCTGGGATTCTAGCTGCATTAGAGTCTGTTGATATTCAACTATCTACTGGCGCAGGCGCTCGTTCTCGGCTATCAACTGCTTGTCGGGCTGTGCGTTCTGTTGCGGTTGGAAGCTTCGGGCCTCAGCTTTGGCGCCGGAGCTCATGATCAGGTTGTTGGCCTCCTTCAGGAGCATCATGGTCTGCTCGCCCTCGAAGTTCTCCACGTTCGGCATGAACTGGGCCGTGGACTTGAACGGGTTCTGCGGCATGAAGTTCTGGAGGAACGCGGCGATGGGGTTCAGGAACTGCTCGTTCTCTGGCATTTGGGCGTTTATCTCCGGGATTACGTCGACGAAGAAGGAGAACTGCTCGCTCTGCATCAGCTTCGTCAAGATCACGTTCAGCAGCTTCTCTTTGTTCTGGGTCTATGTGTTAAACAGAGTTTGAACCAAGAATTGAAGCGAGGCCGGCGAAAGCGTGGCGAACTGGAGCATCTCTACCAGCGCCTGGATTTGGTCTTGCTTGAAGAAGTACTTTATTATCTCGACTTGGTATTGAAACAGATAACATTCTGCCTTCTGCGCGAACAAAGTAGCAAGTTTCTGCAGGTTCGGGTTGTAGTTGGGGCGCTGCTCGTTGATCAGGTGAATCATTCTGGGCAGCAGTTCCTGGGCCGCGCGTCCAATATCGTCTTGTGGGTTCGCGTCCGCGTGTTTCGTGAGCGCCTCGGAGACGAAAATGAGCGACTGCAGGCGGACGAACCAGTGGAAGTTCTGATTCAAGGTTTCTGTTATATTTATTTACATTGAAAAAGTAATAGTTGAAAGTTAAAGATGATAATAGATGATACGATATCGATAGTATATACTACAGTATTTACGTTACAAGTTGTAACTTACAACATCGCAATATTTGTTATATTAATGAAACTAAATATTTTATGTTTCCGCTCCAATGTTAGTATTACAGTTATTTTTGTAGTAGCCAAAGATTTCATTGGTTTTGCCGGTGTACAATCAGGAAAAGTATTTGAATGAGACTTTAACGCAGCTAACCTAGCAGACTTTCAAAAATTTCGAGATTATTTGTGTGAATGATCAGTCGACTGATAGTAGTGTGCAGATAATCGAGCGTTTCAGGAAGGGTCACAAGAACATTAAATTGGTGCACTAGCCTTAAAATCAGGGTGCGTTGTCTACGCGTGCGCTTGGAATCCGCGAATCTACTGGTGAGTACATAATAATGTTTGATCCGGACGACCGCATGGTGTCCGAGCGTGTTCTGGAGGAGCTCGTTTTCAAGTCTCAGAACTCGATTGCGGATATTTTCCACTTCAGAGAGCGCTACTTCACTTTCAAAAACAGCAGCTGGTTCTCACAGCCTTACTAATGGGCCAACCCTCAGCACGCGCAATTATATAACGTTGAAATATTGAACGCGTTCATGAACGAGCAGCTGTCACACATCGTCCACGGGAAAATGATCAAAAGGAGCGTTTACTTGAAGGCGATTCAACTTCTGAACGGGATTCTCAATTAACAAATCACATTCGGGGACGACTACGCGCTCATGTTCGCGGTGTGCGCTCAGGCCAAGTCATACAAAGCGATTGACGTGATCGGGTACGATTATTATGTGCACGGCGACTCGGTGATGCTCTCGGCCTCGAATAACATAAACAAATCACTCAAATTCTTCAAGGACAACTCAATCGTGTTCAACGCAGCTTACTAACTGGCAAATGCAGCTCACCAGAAGAGAATCGCGTGGAAATACACCAGCAGCACGAAAAGAGTGCTAGACACCATGGGACAATACACACAAAGCGAAAAAATGAAACTATGCGCACAAGCAGACCAATAATTCATCAGCAACGAACAATTCCAAGAAATGACAAACACACTGTGCGGAAAAATAGAACGACTCAACACAGACGAAAAAGACAGAATTAAAGGGTGAACTATATCTTGGGACAATTTTGATATGTATATACAACTTGCATAAAATTACAACCTTAAAGAACGCCACACTTTTACTGTTTAATTCATAATATTACATAATTACACATAAAAATTATAAAGTTTAGTAAAACTTCATAACCTCAGTTCTACAAAAACCTGGCTACAAAATAGTAGATACAAGTTCAAGTTAAATTAAAAACTATAAAATACTCACAATCATTCAACATCATCTGTATATGCAGTCACATGGCTATATTGAAAATCATTGTAACCTATGATGGAAATTGTACTATTTTCTCGATCTCTAAGTTTTATTGTTTACGAATTATCAAACTCATTACTATTTTCCTAGTCAAGTTAGAAAGCATGCTTATTGCGTAGTTCCATAAAAGATTTTGACTTAATTGTGTCTTCGCCTAATAATTCTTCTCGCAAATCCATAGGTATGATACTACATGAAGCTCTTGCATTTCCTATTGAATACATATTTACCTACGAGTATTCTTCTCCGAGGAAGGTCCCAGAGTCAGTTTCATATGTATCTGACCTGCAATGACCCATAAAAATTTAGCGAAGTGGAATTATCATATTTTATCGCATTATAATATTGCAATACAAGTGGCGTTAGATGTTGAAAAATATTTACAGCGTTTTACATTCAAATATGAGAGCATTGACTTAAAAGATGTCATATCTTGACTATCTAATCTTAAAGTATGACTAAATATGACCGCATAACATTTATATTACATTTCAGAGTTACACAATTATCTCCACTCCTCAGATGTTTATAAAATCAGTAATATTGCTAATATTGCTTATTAAGATAACTCTTAAGCGAGCCCTACACAAAGTATATCTATCTTCAAACTAGCATTATTTTAATGATACAACTCAAAAATTTACTATGTAAACGATTTTCATATTTGATAATCGCTATCATATCAAGTAATCACTATCAGTTAAATCACTATCATCTGATTTCACTGATAACCCTTGTAAGTTGATGTTTCAGTAAAATATTTAAAATATTTTAATTTATTGCAGCACTTTCCATTATGTAAGTAACATATATTTATCCACTCCAATTTATGGAATAGTTAATTTCAAACTACAAAACAACGCAACATTTTTAGGAATAATACGAGAAGGCTCATTTGCTGTTGAACCCTCCTACGCCGCCAAAAAGCGAAATATACGATGTTGTGCAGCAGAGAACAGAAACCCTGAATCAGAACTTCCACTGGTTCGTCCGCCTGCAGTCGCTCATTTTCGTCTCCGATACGCTCACGAAACACGCGGACACGAACCCACAAGACGATATTGGACGCGCGGCCCAGGAACTGCTGCCCAGAATGATCCACCTGATCAACGAGCAGCGCCCCAACTACAACCCGAACCTGCAGAAACTTGCTACTCTGTTCGCGCAGAAGGCAGAATGTTATCTGTTTTAATACCAAGTCGAGATAATAAAGTACTTCTTCAAGCAAGACCAAATCCAGGCGCTGGTAGAGATGTTCCAGTTCGCCACGCTTTCGCCGGCCTCGCTTCAATTCTTGGTTCAAACTCTGTTTAACACATAGAACCAGAACAAAGAGAAGCTGCTGAACGTGATCTTGACGAAGCTGATGCAGAGTGAGCAGTTCTCCTTCTTCGTCGACGTAATCCCGGAGATAAACGCCCAAATGCCAGAGAACGAGCAGTTCCTGAACCCCATCGCCGCGTTCCTCCAGAACTTCATGCCGCAGAACCCGTTCAAGTCCACGGCCCAGTTCATGCCGAACGTGGAGAACTTCGAGGGCGAGCAGACCATGATGCTCCTGAAGGAGGCCAACAACCTGATCATGAGCTCCGGCGCCAAAGCAGAGGCCCGAAGCTTCCAACCGCAACAGAACGCACAGCCCGACAAGCAGTTGATAGCCGAGAACGAGCGCCTGCGCCAGCAGATAGTTGAATATTAACAAACTCTAATGCAGCTCGAATCCCAGCCGAACCTGGTGAACCAAACGGTCCAGCAGCTTCAAATCGAAGTGGCCCAGACCAAGCACTGCTTCGACCAGTTGATGCTCAAGTACAACTCCTCCAGAGAGCGCGAAAAGCAACTCCTGTAGAAAGTTGAGCAGGCGAACTCCCAGATAAATCAGTTCAAAGTCCTCTTCGAAGAGGCGAACGTCCGCTACGAACAGATGAAGAGAGCTACACAGGACGAACTGAACAGGCAAAAGCAAGGCTCGGGCAAAGATTATTATTAAGAATACCTAGCAGTTGAAAGGGAGCTGGAGAAGGTGAGGGCGGAAAAACAACAGCTCAGCGACATCACCAAGAAACTAATTAGCAAACTCAACAACAAGTGAGAATTATATCTGATTAAAATAAGACATTTAATAATTATTAGAAAATCTAACTTAAATAAATGAATGGTTTACTTACACTGTATAATTCTATAACATTCTTAATATGGTTAATGTGCTGTTATAATATTCAGCTATGTCTATGACATCATAGGACAACAAGGGAGGACATTAAAAGAAATACTAAAATGTAATATTATGTTAGTTTATTATTTTTAGTCATTACTTTAAATATATTTTCCACCACTCAAACGGCGATTTCTCAAAATTATATGTTAATGATGAAGCAAAATATTGAAATGCTTGTTGAAATTAAGAAGCTTAATGCCGAAATCAATAAAATACAAAACAACTTATATAAGTCTTTAGAAGAAACAACTACTCCGTAGAAGCAATCTACTGAGTCTGAATAGTGGTCTGTTTCAGAATTAAAATTACTTTATTAATAACTTTAGTTTTAAAAATGGGATAACTATGGTCAAATATCAAGTTACATTTAAACTAAGTCATAAAACTCGGTATAAAAGCGAATAGCTGCATTAGTTTCCCTTATTCGATCTGTTCGTGAATATAGTTTGTAGAGCAACTTTGAAATCATGACTGATTAAAAAATAAGGGAAAGTTTAAAGGTATTTGACATACCCAATGAATTAATCAATGTAATTCTTCAAAAATTCGCTTTAAAATGAATGACGATGTTATATTATTTATATGCTGGTAATTGTAAATTATAAATATAAAAGAACATATTGTGAAAATATGATCTGATTAACAACATTCTAGAGTAAAATGTAGTGTATTGCTTTGTACGACATAAAACAGAAGAATAAAAGTATAAATACCATAACTATCGAAAAATGAAGAGTTTAAATAAGAATTAATGTATTATTTAGTTATCCACATTAAAATTTAAAAATTATAATATTAGTTGATTAAAATAGTTCATATATTATGTACTTTCATAATAATATTCCCTCATATAATTATTCTTCTTTATCCTCTCAGCTGAACGGTTTAATGAATGATTTACTATATAACTAAAATGACTCACTTAACTGTAACCTTGTCATCAGTACTAAGGCTCAATTTAATCATTCCATCTTCATCTCGTCAATCGTGACAATCCACAAATCAAAACTTAGTTACACAATAACGCTACCACAAACTAATCTCAATATCATACCTCATCTTCTAGGATTGTCACTCTGAATAGCCTCCTCAGACAACCTTGGTTAGTTCAGTGCTTGAACTAACATTACTATTTACGATAGAACTAAATCAAATCTTGGAAAGGAGATTAATAATTATTTTAAATAAATGTAATGTACGTGTAATATAACTAAACGTAACATGTTTATTTAAAATAGTTGTATTTTGATTGTGCTTTTATCAATTGATTGAGTGTTTAAAATAGATTGATAATAAAAAAATTAATAAATGTCATTAATAAGTGATATATTAATAATATAACGATAAATATTTATCACAGTTGATTGATGATTGAGAAGACAGGGATTGATTGATACTTTGATTGACAACATAAAAAATAATTGAAATATAGGCTATATAGGGTATAATGGGCTACCTAGTAATTTTTTATATCCAATCAATTATTTTAAGAAGTAAACCCCTACTTTGATATACGACTTATATCATTATTTGAATGATTAATGTATAAATATACGTCCATAGCTATTTCCTCAATTTTTCTGGCTATAAACACCGGATTAGTTAGAAATATTTAAAATTTACGTATTATAACACTTTTGTTAATTAATTTTTCCTGAAAACAAATAATAATATATATTTAAATATATTTCATTCATTTATACGTGTAATTCTTTCTAGAATATTAAGATAGAAGTATATTTCTGGAACTTTGATAATATTAATTGTGGATGAAGCGGAATCAAAATAATTAAATATGCAACAATATTACATACTAATACTCATTCTTCTGTAATACATCAATCAATCGATCCTCGAAGGTTTCCGCTCCACTTCCTTTAACCAAATGTAAAAGCGTATCTACTTCTGTGGTGAAACTCCAAACAATGCTGCCGCTGACAGCAAAGAAGCCAAGAATTGCCTTGGTGGTAAGGGTCAATCCCTTGCTATCATGACCAACATCGGTCTCCCAGTTCCAGGCTTCTATACCATCCAATGCAATGTCTGCAACGAATATTTCCAGGCCGGCAACGTCTGGCCAGCTGGTCTTAAGGAGGAAAACAGCATGAGCGTCCACAAGCTCGCTGAAAAGATGGGTAAGAGATTCTACAACCATGAATAACTCAAGCAAGTTATTGGTGCTGACTATCAAACCATCTCCGTTGAAGAATTCAAGAAGCGTGCTGCTGATCCAAAGGTCCCAACTGCCCTCTTGCTCTCTGTCCGTTCTGGAGCTGTTCAATCTCTCCCAGGTATGATGGATACCGTTCTCAACCTCGGTCTCAACGAATACACCGTTAGACTCCTTGCTGGTAAGAACCCAGACAACGAACGTTATGTCCTCGATTCCTATCGTAGATTCATCATGATGTTCTCCGACATTGTTATCGGTGTTGACTCCAAGGTTTTCGACCTTAAACTCCACGAAATCAAGCAAAAGTTCGGTCGTGTCCAAGACTTCGAACTCACTGCTGACGAACTCCGTGAAGTCGTCGCCGCCTTCCTCAAGTTGGCTGAAGAAAAGGCTGGAAAGCCATTCCCACAAGACATTGATGAACAATTGTACCTTGCCATCAATGCCGTTTTCGCCTCCTGGAACAACCCACGTGCCTTCACCTATCGTAACATGAACAAGATCCCACACGACGGTGGTACCGCTGTCAACATCTGCGCCATGGTTTTCGGTAACATGAACAACATTTCCGGCTCTGGTGTCGGTTTCACTCGTTGCCCAAAGACCGGTGTTACCTTCGATTACCTTTATGGTGAATTCTTGAAGAACGCTCAAGGTGAAGACGTTGTTGCCGGAACCCGTACTCCAATCAACATTTTCACAATGAGAGAAGATCCATCTGACAATGGAATCTGGAAGCGCATCTATTCCGAACTCGCTGCCGTCTACAAGAAGCTCGAAGAACAATACAACGACTTAGTCGACCTCGAATTCACTGTTGAAGATGGTAAGTTGTACATGCTCCAAGCTAGATCTGGTAAGCGTACCGCTTTCGCCATGGCTAAGCTCGCCATTGACTTCGTCAAGGAAGGCAAGTGGACCAAGGAACACGCCCTTCTCCAAATTGAGCCAAACAAGCTCAACGAATTCTTATTCCCAAGATTCGACCCAGCCGAACTCAAGAAGGCTAAGCCAGTCACCAAGGGTCTCTCTGCTTCCCCTGGTGCCGCTGTCGGTCAAATTGTCTTCAACCCAGACAAGGCTACCAAGCTCAAGGCTGAAAACAACATGAAGATCATCCTCACTCGTGAAGAAACTTCTCCAGAAGACATCCAAGGTATGGCTGCCGCCGTCGGTATCCTCACCTCCTGCGGTGGTCAAACCTCTCACGCTGCCGTCGTCGCCCGTCAAATGGGTAAGACCTGCGTCTGTGGTTGCTCTGAAATCCATATCGATGAACACAAGGGTACCGTCAAACTTCCAAACGGCGAAATCCTCCACGAACTCGACTGGATCTCCATCGATGGTACTACTGGTAACGTCTACAAGGGTCAAGTTGCTCAAATTGATGCTGAAATCACCCCAGAACTCCAAGTCATCCTCGACTGGTCTGACGAAATCCGTACCTTGAAGGTTCGTACCAACTCTGACACCAAGAAGGATTGCGCCATCGCTCTCAAGTATGGTTGCGAAGGTATCGGTCTCACCCGTTCCGAGCACCAGTTCTTCGAAAAGTCCAAGATCAAGGCCATGCGTAAGATGATCCTTGCCAAGGATGACGCCATGCGTGCCAAGGCCCTCATTGACTTGAAGAACTATCAAAAGAGCGACTTCGTCGATCTCTTCACCGCCATGGACGGTCGCCCAGTCAACATCCGTTTACTCGACCCACCACTCCACGAGTTCCTCCCATCTGGTCAACCAGAGCTCATCGCTGAACTTTCCAAGGAAATGAACATCTCCGTTCAAGAAATCCAGGAACAAATCGATTCCCTCCACGAACAAAACCCAATGATCGGTTTCCGTGGTTGCCGTCTCGGTGTTGTCTACCCAGAAATCAACGAAATGCAAATCAAGGCTATCTTCGAAGCTGCCATTGAAGTCAAGAAGGCCACTGGTAAAGTCCCAGGCGTCGAAATCATGTTCCCATTCATCATTGCCGAGAAAGAACTCAAGTACTTCATCGACATGACCACCCGCTGCAAGGAAATCGTCTTCGCTGAATTGAAGGACGAAGTTCCATATACCTGCGGTTCCATGGTTGAAATCCCACGTGCTGCCATCGTTGCTGACAAGTTAGCCGCCATCTGCGACTACTTCTCCTTCGGTACCAACGATCTCACCCAAACCACTTTAGGTTGCTCTCGTGACGATAGCGGCAGATTCATGCCAGTCTATCTCAACAAGGGTCTCCTCAAGGCTGACCCATTCGTCAGCTTAGACCAAGAAGGTGTTGGCGAACTTGTCAAGATGACCATCCAAAAGGCCAGATCAGTCAAGCCAAACTTCAAGGTTGGTATCTGCGGTGAACAAACTGATCCAGTCTCCATTGAATTCTTACATAACGTAGGCCTCAACTACATTTCCTGCTCTCCATTCAGAGTTATGGTTGCTAGAGTTTCCTGCGCTATCGCTGCTATCAAGGCTAAGATGGCTAAGTGAGATGTGTGATAATATTAAAATATATGAATACATAATATTAAATAGTTAAATATGATAAAGTTAGCACTAGTTTTAACATTTGTTAATCGGGTGTGGAATTGTAGTAGTATGGTGTAGTTTACAAATTGTCACCGAAATATACAAATCTACCACTTCAATGAATTACTCTTGTGAGTCACCAACATAAACAGCACTGTTTTGTCCTAGGACTGCAATCCTTTTAACTCAAATCCCAGAGGAAAACGCTTTTAGTAATATTAACGAAGCAATTACTTAGTGTTCAGTAAAGTAAAAAATAGCTTAAAATAATAATTAACAGCATTCTTAGGAATTAACTGTATCTGAGTAGCTAAAAGCTTTGAAAAGCAAAGCTAAAAGCTAAATATCTTAACTACAAAAGTAAATAGAAGAGTTAATTTGAACTAATTCTGTTATAGAATTGATTTAAACAAATAATATCAAAGATTCTGCTCAACAGACACTGCATATTAACATATTTTGTTTTAACTGATAATAATTCTGTCCAGCACTATGACGACTTGCTCTTCAGATTCAGGGATTAAATCAAGATCATTTTTATAAAGTCCAACGACAGTGTAAAGCTCCAGTGTTACAAGGCTGGTCTTTTGACCCAGCACTTCGGCCCCTTTGTTGAATCTCGCGTGCACGCGTTCATTGAGAGGAATATGCTTCCAACCTTCACGAAAAACATTTAGGAACAAGAAATAACTAGCGCCTTAAAGCAAGTAAACGTGATGCTCCTTGTGACCGAGAGAACGGCCGAGTCCCTCAAGAAGGCAGAAAAGTTCGAGACGATCGCAAAGGAGAACTCGCACGAAGAGATGACATTCGGAACCATTTCAGAGAACAGTTAGGAGTTCAAGACTCTTGTTACAGATTAATCAGAACTGAAAGCTGGAGACTACGTAATTGTAACGAAGGAAAAGACGGTTGTTGTTGGCCAAGATGCAGAAGCGATGATCAAAACACTGTTCAAGAGGAAAGAGTCGAACCCACAGGAGACCGAGAAACAGCTAAAGAAAGAGATGCAGAAGCTCAAGCAGAAACTAATCGACTCAAAGAAGCAGTTGTGAAAGCGTAGATACATAGTTTTCTAAATAATATTTATTCATTTTATCTTTAAAGTTTCGTTTATTACTTTTTACATATATTAACCACATTGATGTTCTATGTAATATATTAAATAAGATAAATTAGTATTCTAGTTATTCATAATTTGAATGATCTTAATTTCGACTCTGGATTAGCTGGATATGGGGTAAAGATAATTAACAACAACGAACGACTAAGCTCGACACCCAACGTTAGAGCTGAAGAAGCACTGCTGGAATACCAGCTTTGTTTAGTGTGATCGATGATGGATTCATTCAGTTGCGCTTCTAGTCTCGCCTATTACATTCCATTTCTTGAGATGCGGCTCGGCTAAATCGGTTGCGGACGGTAAAATCCCCCGATTCAAGGTGCTGAGCTGCCGTCAATGATCGGTATAGCCAAGGGCAGGCCATCAACGAGCCATCAGGATTGGAAAGCGGCAACCGCTCCATTGCTTCCTTAGAAACGTTATAATAGAATATAGTTTAATTGAAAATAATTGTAGTGTTATCATACTATGAAGTATAATAACATTATGAATTTGTAAAATAGTATTTGAGTTAATATTACGGCAAATATAATACTGTTTCAGAATTAAACTTTCAAATAACATTTATCTATAGTTTATTTTGTTGTTGTGACATTATATGAAAATTACTAACATACCATAAATTTGTATCCACTTCATATGGGTTGCTGTGCTACCACTAATATGCATGTAGACAAGGAAGTAAAAGCAGACGATAAAGTCTCCACCAATACTCCGCCAGATAATAATGAAATAATAGAAGAATTATAGAATGCGTAAGTAGACAATAAGTTGATAACAACAGATAAATGTGGCATCCGCCACTACCCGTTTGAAGAGTTAATCAAGGAGTTCAACCTCGCTGACAAGGACAAGAGCGGTACCCTCGATGTGGACGAAACCATCGCTTTGATGATCAAGCTTGGCGTGAAGCTCAACGATACCCAGAGATCCGAAGTCGAGAAACTCATAAGGATCGCTGACGAGAACAACACTAAGAAGCTCGAGTTCTACGAGTTCAAGCAGTTTATGTACGCGGTTCTCAACTCTCCCCTTAAGGCGACCGTTACCTTCCTCTTCTACGTTTACGACAAAGACGAATCTGGAACTATTTAGCAGGCAGAGCTCTTCAGGATCCTCAAGAAAGCGGGTTCAAAGGCGACCGAGTAACAAGTGAAAGAGCACATGAAACAAATGAAGACAGACTCCAACTGCGTCGATATCCCAACATTGAAATAACTGCTCATCTATCTGGAGACTTAGTGAAAATGAATGTTTTGATATATGATAAGTTATGGATAAAATGTTAAAAATAAGTCCGCATCGAGAACATTAAATTATTTCGCAACAAATAACAAAATTTCAGTACTATGTGGAATGAAGAAATTGATGAAATACTGCTAATCTTATATATCAAGTCAACAGTACAGTTAAATTAATCATAAATGTAATTTCAAAGGTGATTGACATCATTTCATTCTTTTTTAATTGAACAGAATAATACAAAGAACTCGAAATACACAATATAAGTCCCACTCCAACTTGGAATATTCGAGGTGGGCAAGAAGTATAATTCAAAAAGCGTAATTTACGGTCACATAAATTACAGAAACGTGGAAGATACACTTAGAATATGTGAATTCTCACAGAAATAATATAGCTGTGAGAAACGGGGTGTGGGATTAATTCGACGTTGTACTCCATGCACGCACAACGCGATTCTGAATCGTTTCCACAGTACCCATAATTTCAAAAAAGTAGTGTTAAATCCCACAGCTTGGTGTGCTACTCGAAACCGTCATAACTCCGGCTTGTGCAGGCCGCGGTATACCTATTACTGCTTTCCCGTCCAGTCCCACACCTGCCACCCCGCGTTCTGCTGAAAAGCAGCTCCACTCCACTTCTCGAACAATGGCTGAAGTGCAAGTCAAGCTTTTCGACAAGTGGTCTGTGGAAGACGTCGTCTGCAAGGACCCGTCTCTCCAGCGCTACATCTCCATCAAGAACCACCAGTTCGTGGCCCACTCCGCCCAGAAGTGGAACGCCTGCCGCTTCAAGAAGGGCTCCTGCCCCATCGTCGAGCGCCTCGTGAACACCCTCATGATGCACGGCCGCAACGCCGGCAAGAAGGTGATGGCCAACCGCCACGTGAAGGCCGCCTTCGACATGGTCCACCTCCAGACCGGCGAAAACCCGGTCCAGATCCTCGTCAACGGCATCCAGAACGGCGCCATCCGCGAAGACTCTTGCCGTATCGGCAAGGGCGGCCAGGTCCGTCGTCAAGCTGTCGACGTGGCTCCACTGCGCCGCGTGAACCAGGTCCTTTTCTTCATGGGCTACGGCGCTCGCAAGTCCGCCATGCGCAAGGCCAAGACCTTCGCGGAGTGCCTCGCCGACGAGCTCATCGCCGCCGCAGCTGGCACCGACCGTTCCTACGCCGTTCAGAAGAGAAACGAAATCGAAAGAGTCGCCGTTTCCAACAGATGAGTAGTGATTTTATTGTTGACCTTCTTTCACAAAGTACTTAGTATATCTAACTAGTTGACTTTGTAGGACTCAGAAATTTAAGCAGCTTTAATTTCTACATAACAGCAGATGTTATCAGTGAATGTCTACATGCACATATTTTGTATTTATAAAAAGACTCACTTAATTGCAACCTAATCGACAATTGTATTTCTATGATTGTCTACATTTAGACTTAATGGACAAAATGAAAACAAGTATGTGCTCAACAAAGTAAAGCTTATGATAATATAAGTATTCTTGAGCCTAAATTACATCAAAACAAGCATTCAGAAAGCGGGAGCAGATGGTCTAAAACGTTCAAAAATCAACTGTTTCATTGATGAGTGATGATTTAATTATTGCTTCGTTTTGTGTACCGTCTAATTTCTAAGCAAGCCAGAGTTCGGGAATACCGAAAATTCAACATCAACCGAATTGTCAAATTATTTGTCAATTTAAACAACTTTTATATGTTCTCAACAAATTTTCACCTAAGCGCATCTGAACAGAAATATTATTCATAATTCCACTCCATAGATGGGTTGTGGAAGTAGCCTTGAAGACTCAGCCTATAATTAGAACACATTAACGCATACAGACTCATCTAGTCACATATAACAAATTAACAAAAATGTATCATAAAATTTATCTGAACACACAAAAAAAGTGATTAAAGCGCAAAAAGTTGATTAATTAGTAGCTCAAATAGACAACTAATACAGCCTTACTGCAATTAAATAAGTTAAAAAAGACCCAAATAAATCCGAAACGCTATCAATTAGCTAAAGCAAATCAATGCTTGTTTAACAGTAATCAAAAGAAAACAGTAATATTGAATTGAAAGACTTTAAATCTCCGTCTTAAGCATACTAATCGCAATTACCCAACGTTTCAAAAATAAATAACGATAGTTAAAATATCTCTCAACTTTAAAACCAAAGTAAGCAAGTTTCTTCTTCTTTCATAAATAATCAATCATAAGATATACAAATTTAAAAATAAGTAAAATCACCTGAAATAGTCAAACCAGAATAAATTTAACAGCTAAACAAAAATATAAGTTTACAAAAATCTGAATAAAAATCCGATATAGACTAAATAAAGCGTGTAGAGTAATAATAATAACCAAAAACTAAAAACGATCATGCATAATAAGCGTTAGCATTCATTTAAAACCGTGAAAAAGCTGATAAAAAAGCTGTTGAAAACACAAAATAAGGCATTCGGAAAACTAGATATTGTACTTATTATGATGCATTTCCTATATTAGAGAAGAGTTAGTGATTTTAGTATTAATGATACAACTTAAAGGATACTTAAAGGTAACAAATCACAGAAAAAAGTATAATCTGTCCATTTAATACATTATTGCTAATTATCATTAATCTTTGAGCTAATAATGTATATTTATACATATTAATATAAATTTCTCCACTTCACAACCGCAAAAATGCAACAGTCAGAACGTTAAAAATGCAGAGAAGCGTTTGATCGCTATGACCCATAATCACACGGTGTAGTTGATATTTGGAGAATTCGTGACTTGATGAAAGCAGTTGATATAAGTGCAACTGATGAAGAGCTGTTCCTTATTCTTCCTGAAGCAGAATAAAATAAATCTTAGACCATTTCATTCAATGACTTTATTGGGATAGTATAAAAATATAAATCTACAGGATAATCTACAGATATGGATCCAGATTTAATGAGTGCATGGTAATTTTCTGGAGGTAATGCTGATAAATCCGGTAAAGTTTAAATCAAAAAATTATAAGCAGCAGCTGACAAATTTAGTTTTTAAGTTAAAATTGAAAAAATACTTGAATCTTACTAATTGAGAAAACTTGCATAAAAGATTTCATCATAAAACAAAAAAATACAAATGCCAGAAGAAATAGACTTCGAGGACTTTACAAATGTCTTTGGCAATGACGGTGTTGAAAAACTCCCAAGCTGGATTCTTCAAGAGTGAGATTTATTTTGATATTATATACTATTATTAAACATACATTATGAAGTATACATATATAATATTTTCACATCATTAATGGGTTGCAGTGTGGATGAAATATAAGAACCTGTTCTTTTAATCGATGAACATGGAGTTAAACATTGTTCTCTTGAATTTGTTCGTGAATTTTTCACAAAGGCAGATAAAGATAAAAGTGGTGAAGTAGATATAGATGAATTAGTATCCTTGTTGATGACACTTGGAATGGAAATAAATCATAATACAGGGCGTGATATAGCTGCTACAATTCAAATCGCAGACGACAATGAAAATTAAACACTGGAATTTGAAGAATTTAAATAGTTCTTATATTCATTTTTGAATGCTCCTGCAAACGATCTTCCTTCTATTCTATTTTACGTTGGTGATAGGGATGAATCAAACACAATTGATGAAGCTGAATTATTTAAAATATTAAAAAAAGTTGGCGCAAAAGCAAGTGAAGAGTAAGTAAGAGAACTTATGAAAGTACTAAAAGGTGATAAGGAAGGTATAGATTTTCCAACATTTAGAAACTTATTGGAGAAATTGGGTGTTATTTGAGATATATTATTTAAATATTTTGCACTCTTTTAACCACCTATCTACCTTTATTAATTATATTTAATTATCATTTCTTACAAGAGAATTAAGCAATAACTACAATAACATTCTGGTATTAAATGATATTGGTCATTGTTGCGTCAAGCAGTCATGTGCTGGTCACCTGCTCTCACATTTCGAGTTTTTTCACTTCGTTGCGTATGAGCAACAGTTATCTGTCATTATTTTCAAAATCATTATATAAAGAAAACAAATAAATAATATATAAATAAGTAAAAGTGTCCAAAATATCTCAGAAAACGCCGAGAACGAATTTCTTCTTCTTTTTCTCGACTGCTTTGAATTCCGTTGGTTCGAAGAACCGTCTTGGGATATCTTTGAATAGTACTGGTTCGATTTTGGCTGCGTCTTCGTTATCGTATTAATCGTTGATTGGTTCAATATCAATGAGTGCTTACAATGTGTCGATGTAGTATGGAACTACTTTAGGGGGCGGAGGTACCATTTCTGACGACTGGTCCAGGCGTGCGCGCTCTTGGTTATATTCTTTTCGTCTCGGGTAAGTGAAGAGTATTTTTTGGCCATTTAGTTTCTTTCCATTTGCTTTTAAAAAGGAGTTCGGTTTTGAAGTGGAAAAGTAGCAGAAGGGTCCGTTCAATTTCTCTTTAATCGTTAAATTCTGAACGGGAGCGATCAAATTCAAAAATTAGTGAATCTGTTCGTGCGGAACCTGAGGGAAATTTGATGCGTACATTTCAGTTAGTGTCATTTGGAGTGGAGTGAGAATAAATTATATATAAAATACAATATAATTTAAATGTCATTCAAAATGCTTTAATTAATTCAATTATTAATCCATTGAACATATCATTGAACTAATTATAACTATAGATAGATTGAACTAATTGGCTCGATTTTGATAATAGAAATTCATTCTGGAACAAAATAACATGAAGCAATAATTAAATCATCACTCATCAATGAAACAGTTGATTTTTGAACGTTTTAGACCATCTGCTCCCGCTTTCTGAATGCTTGTTTTGATGTAATTTAGGCTCAAGAATACTTATATTATCATAAGCTTTACTTTGTTGAGCACATACTTGTTTTCATTTTGTCCATTAAGTCTAAATGTAGACAATCATAGAAATACAATTGTCGATTAGGTTGCAATTAAGTGAGTCTTTTTATAAATACAAAATATGTGCATGTAGACATTCACTGATAACATCTGCTGTTATGTAGAAATTAAAGCTGCTTAAATTTCTGAGTCCTACAAAGTCAACTAGTTAGATATACTAAGTACTTTGTGAAAGAAGGTCAACAATAAAATCACTACTCATCTGTTGGAAACGGCGACTCTTTCGATTTCGTTTCTCTTCTGAACGGCGTAGGAACGGTCGGTGCCAGCTGCGGCGGCGATGAGCTCGTCGGCGAGGCACTCCGCGAAGGTCTTGGCCTTGCGCATGGCGGACTTGCGAGCGCCGTAGCCCATGAAGAAAAGGACCTGGTTCACGCGGCGCAGTGGAGCCACGTCGACAGCTTGACGACGGACCTGGCCGCCCTTGCCGATACGGCAAGAGTCTTCGCGGATGGCGCCGTTCTGGATGCCGTTGACGAGGATCTGGACCGGGTTTTCGCCGGTCTGGAGGTGGACCATGTCGAAGGCGGCCTTCACGTGGCGGTTGGCCATCACCTTCTTGCCGGCGTTGCGGCCGTGCATCATGAGGGTGTTCACGAGGCGCTCGACGATGGGGCAGGAGCCCTTCTTGAAGCGGCAGGCGTTCCACTTCTGGGCGGAGTGGGCCACGAACTGGTGGTTCTTGATGGAGATGTAGCGCTGGAGAGACGGGTCCTTGCAGACGACGTCTTCCACAGACCACTTGTCGAAAAGCTTGACTTGCACTTCAGCCATTGTTCGAGAAGTGGAGTGGAGCTGCTTTTCAGCAGAACGCGGGGTGGCAGGTGTGGGACTGGACGGGAAAGCAGTAATAGGTATACCGCGGCCTGCACAAGCCGGAGTTATGACGGTTTCGAGTAGCACACCAAGCTGTGGGATTTAACACTACTTTTTTGAAATTATGGGTACTGTGGAAACGATTCAGAATCGCGTTGTGCGTGCATGGAGTACAACGTCGAATTAATCCCACACCCCGTTTCTCACAGCTATATTATTTCTGTGAGAATTCACATATTCTAAGTGTATCTTCCACGTTTCTGTAATTTATGTGACCGTAAATTACGCTTTTTGAATTATACTTCTTGCCCACCTCGAATATTCCAAGTTGGAGTGGGACTTATATTGTGTATTTCGAGTTCTTTGTATTATTCTGTTCAATTAAAAAAGAATGAAATGATGTCAATCACCTTTGAAATTACATTTATGATTAATTTAACTGTACTGTTGACTTGATATATAAGATTAGCAGTATTTCATCAATTTCTTCATTCCACATAGTACTGAAATTTTGTTATTTGTTGCGAAATAATTTAATGTTCTCGATGCGGACTTATTTTTAACATTTTATCCATAACTTATCATATATCAAAACATTCATTTTCACTAAGTCTCCAGATAGATGAGCAGTTATTTCAATGTTGGGATATCGACGCAGTTGGAGTCTGTCTTCATTTGTTTCATGTGCTCTTTCACTTGTTACTCGGTCGCCTTTGAACCCGCTTTCTTGAGGATCCTGAAGAGCTCTGCCTGCTAAATAGTTCCAGATTCGTCTTTGTCGTAAACGTAGAAGAGGAAGGTAACGGTCGCCTTAAGGGGAGAGTTGAGAACCGCGTACATAAACTGCTTGAACTCGTAGAACTCGAGCTTCTTAGTGTTGTTCTCGTCAGCGATCCTTATGAGTTTCTCGACTTCGGATCTCTGGGTATCGTTGAGCTTCACGCCAAGCTTGATCATCAAAGCGATGGTTTCGTCCACATCGAGGGTACCGCTCTTGTCCTTGTCAGCGAGGTTGAACTCCTTGATTAACTCTTCAAACGGGTAGTGGCGGATGCCACATTTATCTGTTGTTATCAACTTATTGTCTACTTACGCATTCTATAATTCTTCTATTATTTCATTATTATCTGGCGGAGTATTGGTGGAGACTTTATCGTCTGCTTTTACTTCCTTGTCTACATGCATATTAGTGGTAGCACAGCAACCCATATGAAGTGGGGTTTACATAACAGCGTGTTTGCAATTATATTTAAACTGCACAATGTCAAGATAAACTATATTAACATGATTTAGTAGGTAAATAATAATAATAGTTTAATTTTATAAACTGAATTATATTTGCTGTAATATTAACTCAAATATACTATTTACAATTATCTTTATCTTATTAAACTTCAAATGTGATAACACTACAGAAATCTGAATTAAAACTGAAAAGCTGTAATTACCACATTGAATTATATAGCTAAAACATGTCATCTCTACGCTTTCCTTGAATTAATTAATTTATAATTTCACAATTATATCACAAATATAAGAAATATTAACAATCTTCACAACTGCTTCTTTGAGTCGATCAATTTCTGCTTGAGCTTCTGCATCTCTTTCTTTAGCTGTTTCTCGGTCTCCTGTGGGTTCGACTCTTTCCTCTTGAACAGTGTTTTGATCATCGCTTCTGCATCTTGGCCAACAACAACCGTCTTTTCCTTTGTTACAATTACGTAGTCTCCAGCTTTCAGTTCTGATAAATTTGTAACAAGAGTCTTGAACTCCTAACTGTTCTCTGAAATGGTTCCGAATGTCATCTCTTCGTGCGAGTTCTCCTTTGCGATCGTCTCGAACTTTTCTGCCTTCTTGAGGGACTCGGCCGTTCTCTCGGTCACAAGGAGCATCACGTTTACTTGCTTTAAGGCGCTAGTTATTTCTTGTTCCTAAATGTTTTTCGTGAAGGTTGGAAGCATATTCCTCTCAATGAACGCGTGCACGCGAGATTCAACAAAGGGGCCGAAGTGCTGGGTCAAAAGACCAGCCTTGTAACACTGGAGCTTTTCACTGTCGTTGGACTTTATAAAGATGATCTTGATTTGGTCTCTAAATTTAAAGAGCAAGTCGTCATAGTGCTGAACAGAATTATTACCAGTTAAAACAAAATATGCTTTGAAATTTTAAAGATGCAACTCGGATTTAGGTATATCGAGGAAAATCGGGTGAAGAGACTCGCTAATAAAGGCTTTAACAGACTAAATACTAACTTCTTTCTAAAAAGTATAATTACCCGACTTCAATTTCATAACTAACCCAGTGGTGATATTAACACTCTTGCAAAATACAGCATGCTATACACAATCAAATTATCCATAACGTATATTTTTGTTTTCAAAAGCAATTTAGTTTAAGATAGTAAAGACTTTAGAATCACTATTATTTTAAGTAAAATATACTAATATTGGATACTAGGATTGATAAATTTCAGGTGTAAGTTAGATTAAACGGTTATTAAGTACAAATATTGCAAGATTCATTAGCTTTAGAGGTGAAACTGCATACATATACATTTTAATTTTTTAATATTGTAATAAGACATTCCATTCCACATATGGAGTGTTGCATTAGAATTCCTTTTCCTAGTACTATAACAAAGCGAAAATATTCACAAGTACATGCATAAAATTTAATTACAGCAAAATAACTAAATTTCGCCTTGGTTGGACCGAATTCTACAGGAAAATCAACTATATTTAAACGTGTTGTTTTTAACGAATAAACTGATGGACCTACTATTGGAGTATAAATAGGGAGTCGTAGTTTCAACGTGGACGGATAAATTTTCAACTTATAGATCTGGGATTTTGGTGGAATTGATTATAAAATTGGTTCAGAATATCTTAAGAAAGCGGATTGTTGTATGATAACCTATCATAAGAATAGCGGCCACGATTTACTAATTAGAATTATATCTAATATTAGAGCTTTGAATGTCAATATGTTCTTTATAGCATTATGTGTTACGAAGGGATCCTAAATTGAAACCGATTTAAACTTAGGAATTCCCATCATTAATATCAATATAGAAGAACTAGATACCTATGATTTAACGTTTCACAATGCTATCACAAAATGTGTTAGTAACAAAACATTGGATTTATTGTAGTGATTTCTTATAAATAATTCATCTTACAATACATTATTATATATAGTTCTTATATCTTTCCGAAAATTACTCTCTAATATTGTACTCAAATACTTTTGATAATTGATTATAAGCTCAATATTATTGTTCTGTTAATACTTTTATCAACAGTGTAGCGAATATACATAAATTAAATAACAATTTGCGACAGGTTCAACTAATATATTAAAACATATTTAGCTGCCATAATCGTTGTTATGATGATGCTTTGTAAATAATATAACGAAGCCATATATAATTAAACTTTCATCATTGTAGAAATCACGATAAATTCTCATAATTACTACACTGTAAAATTGTCATATGTCTATTTTAGCTTACCTATTTGTTTTAGTACGTTATGTAATTTTTGATTCGTCTTAACTACTCATTTCTTGACAGTTGTAATGAAATTAATCGCTGGCTTTAGGCATTACTGAAATAATAGGAGATATCATATATTATATATAATATATGGTTTATGAGCCATTATTGCGATTTAGAGTTCAAAAATCTGCGGTTTTGCATTTTGATTCAATGATTCTGTAGTCATTTTTCATCCTATTTGAAAATAACTTTGCTTTATGAATCATCTATGAAAAGTAAAGTGCCAATAAGATAGTTTTAGGCTATATGATATATAACTACTTACATGATATTTTTGTCAAGAGATCAATATTTTACGCTTGATGTTTCTGTTGAGTAAATTTCAATGGTTCTCTAATTTCGCTTTATATTGATGACGGACTTGTTGTGTGTACTATGTTTTAATAGATTGTGATATAATTCACTATGTGGGTTTTTAAATAAAATACGAATGCGAGTAAATTATTACTTAGTGTTTTAACGCCGAGTCCTGCTGTTTGCACATAGATATTGCACACCACTTTTTTATAGTACCGCGACGAGCGATTTAGAACTGTGCATACATTATTATATTAATATGTGCTGTATACCAGAACATATACGTATAAATCTCCGTCGCACAATTTAAATAGCTTTGGAACACAATTATTTGTAATGCCATAAAATCTGAATAATTACTAGACAATACGGAATACTTATATTTTACGCTGATTGCTAATAATTTATAGAACTATAATATTTACAAATGTACAAATTTTATATTACAATTTTAAGTCGTTTGTACATTTGAGGTCAGATACTATAAATATACAATATGTCATAAATGCAACATATAACATATAACATGATCATAACCAATATCATCATATACGATTTAACATGAGTTGCAAAAATTGGGCTTTTAACTCTAACTCGTCACATATGATGGTAACGCGATTGACTAAAGACTTTGTGCTATTTGAAATAGTTCATTTAAAACCAACACTATTGAGAAACAATGTGGATATAATCTCGTTTACAAACATATATTTTATATTCAAATGCTTTCATGATATATAATTCAATTATTCTCGGTTGAAAATATACGACGGGTATCAGGATAAAATCGGTTATAATTTTCTAGAATATTGATACTAGCTTCACTCCTGTCTGATAATAATTGTTTCTTGAAACTCATAATATTATACATTGTCTACACCACTTACAATTGTAGATGTAGAACAATTGAAATTATATTTCACACAATGCTGCGAATCACAATAAGATTAACTCTCGCTCCAAAGAACTTGTGTTTGAAAGAATTTTCAACACACATAATAAGTGTGTGAAATTTAACACTCATAATAAAACATATGTTTTCATGTTAACTAAATAAATTTACTCAAAAGTATAAGGTCTGAGATGAGTTCGTACTAGATTCTGCCTATTTACACTCAACCATACATATCTCAAAAAGATCATTTATTCAAAGTACTGAAAACGAGTTATGTATTCTGCATTATTAAACTCTGAGTAATTAGAGTCTTTATAGCTGAATTAGTGATCAAATGATATTAAAAAGTTAGCGAAATATTAGTAGATAGTAAGGAATGTCGTATGTTAAAAACTATGTCATGACAGGGTTTTTACCATACGTAGCATGGTGATAATTATGTCATGACACAAATACCTCATACCTACGTATGGTAAGAACTATGTCACCTTTTTAAAAAATTGACTGTATCGGGGCTTGAACCCGAGACTAAGCCGGGATTAGGCATCAGTAAAAAGATACTGTTTATACCATTGAGCTACGGTGACCCATTAAAATGCGTATTCGAAGAGTAGATTAATTTAATGTTATAATTTGGCATAATAATTATACAAAATAATGAAGTATTTTAATTTATATACCGATTTCATGTTAATTTCATCATGTTAATTTCAACAGGTTTATCAACAGAACATAATGCATTTAGCTATCTTGACTTTGTTTGTGTTCAATGATGTACGAATGAACAGCCTTTATATTGCTTGAATATTTGAATATTTGATAATCTGAATATCAGACATCGTTTTACCAACTATTTATTCAACCAGCTACAATTATTAGACTAAATTACTAAACTAGAACATTATTTATAATTTGAGTTCAAATTTCTTTGCAATATAACATTTACTAATAATGAATAAAACTCATCTTTCCAAAATTAAAAGAAGTGGTTTAATCAAAATTAATTTTCAAATTGTAAATAAAGTTTAAATTTGATATTAAAAATAGGGTGACATAGTAATTACCATACGATAGTAGATAGTAAGGAACCAATTTATCATTAAATATAGTATACATTTCGAAATAATTAGCTTCCCACACATATCTATTTCAGCGCAAAAGATAGAACGCTACATTTTTACAAAGTTGGAAATGATTTACAAGGTGCGCATGCGTCTACAGGCGATGCAAGCGTTTTCGATTCTTAACATGATAACAAATTGTAGACTACAAAGAAAATGTGCGCACAATACGCAATACACTGTTCGCACTGTCAAAATATAATGATATCTTTACTATGTTCTATGATATTTTGTAAGTAACTATCAACCAAAAACAACAACAATATGTGTAACCAAGAGCTGTTCGTGGACAACACATAATATATGTACTGCCAAAAAGCTTAATTGCTGAATAGAATAAATATAAATAAACGAATCGTGTTGTCTAAGTATTCCGGAAACATCTTCATCTACAACGAAGTAGTAGCATTCGCTGACATGCAACTAAATGTTCACAACACAAATAGCTTTGCAGTGTTTGGAGTAAACAGTCAAACTCAGTTAGTCCAAAACTCGATAGTGAACGTCACTATTGTATTTAGAGTTGTATAAGGTTCTTTGATATGCCATCAGTGTGATGCACGAGTTTACCAATCAACATTAATTTTCATCGCAGATGGTGAAAGATTAAGTGTGGTCTTGCAATACGCTTTAACTGAAATTATTATACACGATTCATAGCTCCAATTTAGGCTCAATTGCTATCAGTGCAGTGGTTTGATTCAATGCGTGAACAGATCACTAGCGCTATAAATAGTGAGTACTTAGTTAATAGGACACAGCTATAGGAATTCACTGAATGATTCAAATCTGATACACAGTATTTTAGTACCGTCCGTTATTATTTAGACGCACTCTTTTTCAATATGTACTAATCTTATAAACCACGTAGGTTTACCATATCTGTTGCAATACCAGTTTACACAATAGCCTGTTATATAATGTAAAACTATATGTAATAACAAACTGATACCAACATACGGAATATGTCTGCCAGATCTACTGCTGGGATAGATTTCTACAAATGGAACTTTGGTCTGCGAATCACCGTTTATATTCAACGGAGAATTCTGCACATGTAAACACGGATACTTATTGAATGTATCTAGATGTGTTGACATTGTAAATTAGCTGAGTTATCTCGAACTCAAGTTGGATAGTAGTGTAAACACACTGTATAACGATATGTAAGGCAATGTATCGGCATTAGACGCCTCCATTTAGTCGAATTATAGGATCTTAGATTTAAGTATTGCGAGAAACTACACTAACTTACACAATTTACTTACAAATGTTAATACATCACTATCGTCGCAAATTAATTCTGTAAACAAATCGCTGCACAACATCACCGGGTAGCTTCAAGTTCAATCAGATAATTTGAGACGCGATCTTAATTCTACAAACAATACGCTCTGGTTTAACACAAACAGTCTCAATAAGACTGTCTAATTAATATAAGTTTAATATACAGATTAATAAATAAGGATTGAAAATATTAATAAGACGACATAAACACAATTATAACAGTAATAAAACAACCTGAATATTCTTAATAACACATTAAATAATTATATGATACAAGAACAGAAAATAGAAAACGTGCAAAATAGTAATATCAATTATTTAGGCGCGTAATAATAGCAGTTACAACAAAAGATCAACGTTGCAAGTGGTTCCATTGTTCAATTAAAAAATGAGATGTCTGTTAATCACAGCCTGTAGTCTAAATTAATTAGCGATACATCAACATAAATTTCGACTTTACAATCAAATTTATTTAATATTAACACAGCTATCAGTAAATTTAAAAATTAAAGTGATTAAATTAATAATAAATAGAATACACAAATTCCATAGTTGTTTGAATAATCAAAGCAGTTTAATAGTATAATATAAAATCATTAAAACTAGTTGAATAGTCTTCGAACAAGAATTAACTCACTAAAGCGATGCAGTTCATCAAGTGACAGTAATTGGGAGGAATCAGGAAGTCACCGCCCGTGATGACACACTACTTTAACTATTTAATAACATCATATTATTTAACAATAATATGAATATTCAAAATATAAACAATACATCAAAGAAACTAAACGAGTGAATTATAAGTATATAATTTATATATTTATAAATTAAGCTTATATTCATATAAAACTTCTTCGAGACGACACAAACAGACTTCATTGAGACTTTCGAGCAAAATATAAGCTCTCACACGCCAGTGTTTCCACTTTCGGCATTGTTTGTCTTTAAGTTATCTTCTTGTCATCATGCTTCTTTTTGGTTTCCTTGAATTCACACATTATTGTCGCCGCTGTATCAAATTAACTTTACAATTCTCTTTACACTTTTGCGATCTTTTCTTTGAGAGACTAAATTTCTTGTCATTGCATTTCGCGTTGGGGATTACTTTGGTCTGGGTGGGTTAGTCAGGTTTTTTCTTTGTTGACGTGTTCTCCAGATTATCGTTGCGTTTTTCTGCTGTTTGCGTGGACTTCTTTTTAGTCTTTGTCTTGTGGGCTTTTTAAAAGTTTTCAGTGTTAATTTAGGCTTTGTAGGCACTTCTTTGATTGGAGATTGTGTGGCTACCTTCATCATTCCTTTTTCGTGAAGGTAATCAAAAATTTTCCCGTAGTTGTCAGTGTGTTTGAATTAAACATCACTGTCCGCTAGAGAGGCAAAGTGGTTGGCACTGGGTTTCTTTACATCAATCTTGTCATGATTTTCGCCCCGTTGGACTACTTTTTTCTATATCATGTAGCCAATCTCTTCATAAATTGTCTCGAAATTAACTCGGAGTTTTTCCAAGAATTGTCTCAACTTTTAACGAATGGTGAGATTCTTACCGATTATAATCGGAATAATTTTGAGCGGGTTATCATTTTAATCCTTTTTGTCCTGATAATGCTACTCTTTGAGAGCATAGTATTTTTCAAGATCCCAAGTGATTCTAGTATCCAAATAGATCTGAACTCAGTTGACCACAATGCGGATGTCCGGTTTAGTCCGGTCTTCCAGCCTGTTGTCGTTGTCTTTGCAGACTTTTCTGGCTTGATATCTCTTTCTAAGGATTCTTTCAAGGAAGTTTTCAAAACGATCGTGGGCTGCTAGGTTCAGCTCGTTGATCTTTTTGCAGTCTTGCTAGTGGCCTTCCTTGTATGGTTTTTTGCACAGTTTGCAAATTTCTGAGATTGGTCACCAATCCATCTATTCAATATTACATAATATTATAAATGAATATCGCTTAAATTCATAGTATTATAATTCAATTATTACACGATTTAATAATTTTTTGTTGCAGTTTTACTATAAATCTATGTTAAAGAGAATTATTCATCACTCAGCATCCGAAATCCCCATTTCCACACGCGTAACTGAGAGCTATCTTAGCTCATAACATGTGCCTCTACACACATGCTACAATTTACCATCATTTGATGGCAGAATATTTTCCTCTACTTTTATAATCAATCTAGTGATTCAATTTTTCTCTTCAACTTGCTTCTTCAACGTTTGCTTATACTTTTAATCTATCAGTTTCTTGATACATGATCTAGTTATCATGGCCCCTCACGGAGCCAGTTCAGATAGCAATTATCCAGTCAATATGACAGCTGCCTAGCTCCTCATATGAATTTTTGGTTGAAGTTTACTTACTTATAACCTCCAAACGACTTGTTTCCACCTTTGTTTTGCTTGCTGAAGTTGGTCTAGCCCATTGGTATTTTGACGTACATGAATGAGTCATTGTTGCGTTTTGATTTAACATCATCGTATCTGTATTCGTTTAGGGAATTGAACAGTTTCCCTTAGTTGTTGTTGAATTTGTTGTTGTTTCGATCGAAGTAGTTGCCTTGTTGTTTCAGAGTTTTTTTAAAAACTTTCGTCAGCTTTTAGACTACGTCTGCTTGGTTCCAAGAGTGTTTCCTCCAGTTTTTCTTGTAAGCGTCATTGTTTTTGTTTTGTTGCGATCGAAGCAGTTGTTCATCTCACATTATTTGATGTAGATGTATGGATTTTGATCAGTTGTTGCTCGTTATTTTGTGGAGCTGTTGTGATTCTGTTATCAAGTGAATGAATTTCCTTTTGGTTACCGTTAAGAATTTTGTTAATGATTTGATGAGTTCTTTAATTTAATTCTTTTTGCTCTGGTTGTGTTGTTTTTTATGTTCAGTATGTTTTTGTGATCTGGGAGATTGGTTATTTTGTTTGAAAGACTTCTTCACTGAGCTTGAACATGATTAGATCAGAGATTGAAGTGCTTCGGAGGCTTCCGATATAGCACTATAATCTGCTTTATCAGGCTTCCAGTGATCGGTTCGAGGAACATTTTATTCCTTCCTATTCGGCTGCTCTTAGAGTGTGGAAATGGGGATTTCGTATGCTGAGTGAGGACTTTATTCATCGTTTATTTTATACTATTCATTGTAAAATATATAATGTTTACAAACCATTTTTGTAATTGTCAAACATGTTCTATTTAGCAAGGTTACAAACGGAGTGCACATGGATATACTTTTATTCATTCTTGATACCGGGCTAACTTAATGTTATATTT